>ONZK01003012.1:0-28883 GCA_900322385.1 Pharnaceum exiguum
ATGAATGAAATAAAAAGACAAGCAATTACACTCAAAGAAAGTTGAGTCAAGGACTCTTAAGGGGGCTTTGTCAAGGACGAGTCTGCCTTCCCTTTAATCCAAACACACACACACACAAACACTATCTCTAGGGTCTAAACCCGTGACTAGATCCTGCCCTAAGGAGGTTCATAACAGTTTTATGCCATACCACGGTAGAGGGGGTCAGGATGTACGCAACCTTTTGCAATTTGTAAATGAGTTATACAGAGTGGAAAGATACAAGTAATGCGATATTAGTAATGAAGCAAGGAAACAAGCAATTGGCTTTGAAGTTGGTAAAAGGGAGCATGGTTAGAGAGTCATCAGTACCTGCACCATAACTGACAGAGAGTAGCTTTCCTTCTTGATACATGAACTCCTTAATACAACCAATTTGTATTTTCTCAAGTACCTCCAACCAGATGTCTTCAATTTCTGTGTGGCCTCCTTCTGTGTGTCGATTCCCCTTGCCTAGCCTTAATTCACCATTTCCAGAAGGCTCTTGAGAAGCATTTCTATACCCTTGTTTTCTATTACCTGATACTTTACTACCATCATGGCTCCCACCAGGGCTTCTAGCATGATGCTTCTGTAATCCCCCATCTGTTGACATACGTCTCCCACTGTCTCTTCTGGTTGCATCCCTACCATCATTCAATGCCAATGGACTGAGATTGAAACTAGTATCTTCAGCTGAGGAGCTAGGTAACATATACTGCTGATCAGGAGCAAGTTGAAGCAATGCAGCTGTTAGCCAAGTCAGTTTGTCATTTGACATTCTAAGCTGTTTTTCAGCTTCTGAGAGAGTCTTTAAGGCTTGGCGAAGTTTCTCCATGTCTTCTTTAGATACTGGAAGGACAAGAAAAACACAATTGTGAATTGCACCACTGTTCCAAAGTCGTTAAACACCAACTTGTACCAAAAGAACCCTTGACTGGCAAAATGCACTTTGAAGATTAAATAGATTAGCACAGGAAGTCAATCAGAAAGCGTAGAAAACAGTCAAGGATACAGGTCGTTAGAAATATGGTTTTGCCAGATCATTATAATATAATCTATGCCAATTGACATGTGTGATTGGCAGATGGATTTAGTGTCAGTTTGTACCCTTTGACATGCTTAGTGCTCCAAGATATAGATAGTAGAGCTCAAGATAGAAACTACTAGTTATAATTGCTCCAAACTAGTAATAACTCTACAACTGGGGTATCTGACGTGACAATGAAAGGATGAAACTACTGAGGTATGACCACGACCAACAACTAGATTCTCATATCAGGATATACAATAAAAACAACAACAATGTAGCCATAATCCCAAAACTGACAAGCAGGATATACAATATACTATATACATAAAAGAAATTTGAGTAATCAATACAAAGCTAAAAAAAAAAAAAAAACAGGAGGGGGGCAATCTTACGTGGTTGTCGTCTGAAGAATTTTCTTCTACGCCTATCCTTTGTAAAATCATAGGTACCAGCAAGTATATCAGTTATAACAGTAGCCAGTTGGGACATCAAAGCTAGTGCCTCCACTCCACTTTCCATGATTTCTCTTAAGGTTTTGACTGTATTTACTGTGTCCGCAGACAGAGCTAAGTCAAGTAATTGTACCAATTTCTCATCAGAAATGAGGCCAACCTGAGAAAACGAAGCAGATGTATTGAGCAAACATAAAACTAGGATGCGGGAAATTTTAAGTTAAATATAGGCCCATCGTGACCAGTTCTATCAGTGCATTTGATCCTGAAAAATTAATTTGTTATAACAAGTATCTAAGGCACCTCAGCTAAAAATCGCAAAAGGAATTCGTCAGAAAAGCCTAAGCAGAGGATGTTTCCAAATAGTACTGACAAATCAATCAGGAAAAACTAAATCTATCAATTTTGAGTTTTCCTGGGAGAATGATAGTCTAACCGAAGGATCAAATCCCGCGTTCTTCGTTGCACAAAATCACTACATAAGAAAAATACCTCAAAGTAGCCTTTACCACTAAAGGATTAAAGCTGCGCCATGATAAGTTGCTTCTCATCAATAGCAGGACGGAATATGTCTACTAACATAAAACATAACCAATCAGGAGCAAGACAGATACAGATAAAACACTTACCAATTCCTGAACTAGAGTTACAGAGATTCTTTGCCCCAGTAAACTTAATTGTTCCAAAGTCATTTCTGCATCTCTCAAAGAACCATCTGATCTTGATGAAATAAGCTTCAGAGCATCCTTATCAACCTCCAGACTCTCTTTGGTAGCAATCCACTGTAAAGCATATATTATATCTGCATCTTTCAATTTGGGAAAGAAAAACTTCTGGCACCTTGATATTATTATGTGAGGTAAAACATCAAGAGTTGAACTTATGAGAATAAAGACCACACGCCTGCGTGCACGATCAATGACTTTGGATATTGCAGCCCAACACTCAGGAGATAAGGTATCACAATCATCAAGAATAAATATTCTGTACTGTGAGGACTGTTGAGAGGTCGACATACCATTGAGAAGATCCATAATGCTCTCAAAGTCAAAATTACTAACTGAAGCAACTTCTTTTATGTTTCTACTTTTACCCATATCATGGGCAACGCAAGAACCACAAAAGCCACATGGTTTGGGATGGTCAAGAGACTGGCAATTCAAAGCTCTGGCAAATATTCGAGCGGAAGATGTTTTCCCTGTTCCATGGGGTCCATAAAAGACGTATAAAAAGCCGACTTTTCTTCGCACAACAGCATTAGAAAGAGCTTGGGCTACCAAATTCTGGCCAACCAAATCTCTAAATGTTCTTGGCATGTATTTCTGCGTCAAGTTTTGATGCCGACCACGATGGTCCCCTTTCAACTTGCGTTGATCACCCGACCTGGCTTCAGAAGCAAGGTCAGATTCTACATCATTTTTCAATAGACTATCAGCAAAAATGCCAAGCTCCCCAGAATAATCATGTGCCCATGCAGCATTGTCTGAGCTCTCTCGTGACCCCAGTCCGTCAACTAGCAATGGTGCTTCAGCATCAGATTTGCTGCAAGAGCTTGACTGATCCGATGCTCCGTAGAAATCAGAAGTATCCCTCCCTTCAGGTAGTTGACCCCCTCGTTTCATCCTTGGGTCAGATAAACCACAGGACAAACTTCTGCCAGCCATATCAAGAAATGATTTACCCCTATGATGTATACGTGACCAATTGAATGGTATTCCGCATCCATGTCGTGGTATCCTGGAAGCATTGTGCTCATGGAACTCATCTCCTTGCTCTTTAATCGGATGCCTTTGTTGCACTACGCCCTTCACTGACGAATTTGACGCCTCTGACATATCTCTTGGACCACTAGGACCTGACACTCTCTTCACCCTTCGAAACTTACGCCTTTTCACTTTATTGAAACCACTGCCAGAGCCACGAAAACTAGGCTCTGCCTCTTCTAAAACATTTTGGGCTTGGGATTGTCTTCTGTTAGGGTTCTTATTAGAAGATACAACATCATCACTATCTATTGGGGTCTCACTCAACTGCTGCGACAGAGTCTTGGCATTTACCTCTCCATCATAAATCCCCCTCGAGTTACTCTTTCTGCTCCTTCTTTCAGAATTTGCATAAGCCCCTTGGGACAACTCCATTCCATTCTCATCAAGCTGAAGCCCTTGGTTACCACCAGACAGATCACTCCTTCGACTAGATTCTCTTCCCCTAGCCTTCCCAATACCTTCTCCTCCACTCCGGCTACTATGTTCACTTCCTAGCCCCGCCTGATAGTTACTCGCACAAATCTCGGGACTTTCAAGGGGTAGGGAACTTCCTGATAGCCTTCTACTATCCCTTGGATGCTCACCAATAGACCTTCTCCCATGTGCAATCACTTCATGATCTCCTGAAAGCAAATCTGCAAGCAAAGGAGAATGCCAAGGTGGAGGACTAGCAGAAGGATCCCTAAGAGACCGAGACCTTTGAAGCATGATAAGGTCCCTCATAAGGGACCTATCATGCAAAATAGGACTTTGCTTATGCATATGGTTTTTCAAATGAATACAATTTGTCAAGTGTATATGATTTCGTAAATGATCATTGATATCGCCATTGGCCTCTTTGAGAATCCTACCACGAACCGCCCTAGTCATGATCAAAGCAACTGTGGATCCAATTGCAGAGATCTCTCCAAATTATTACTAAAAGAAACCCACAAGCATGGCATTTTATTTAACATCCATACATTACACAACCCTTCAAACCGAGAACCGCCCGCCAATTCTTCTGGCATTAAACTTATTATCCATAATAACTTCAAAAATTCCATCCAATCAATGTTAAAACCCCTAACTCAATCCTGGACCGATTTCTCGGCTCACCAAATCTCCCACTACAACCTCTCCCAAATAAATCATCTCCAAAATTCTCACCCAACACAAACCACCACAAACTCCCTTTCCCAAAACAACACTCAAAACAACAAAATAACAAATACCCACCAACCAAAATCAACTATAGAAAGCACCAAACCTCCAAAACTCAACAGACAACAACTTTTCAGGAAACCCCAGATAGTGTTCTTCAGCTCTTAACTCCTGCAACTAAATCCAAAGCACAGAAACTCAGCTTCAAACTCAACTCAGATGGGCACATTGCAAGAACATACCTTTATTATGCATAATAAGAAACAAAGCACAATGACATAACAAGCATTTCAAACTAACATACTTGCATGACAAAATTGGACCAACCAAGAAACTTCCTAGAGTGAGTCAATGAAAATGCTGAAAGGATAACATAATATGAGTAAATAAATAAAAGGATAATGAGAAGAGTGGAAAAGAAAAAGACAGTCACCTGAATCACAAGCAAAGGTGGTCCTCTCTCTTAAATTTCCTTGCTTTCACCGAAAAACAGTCTAACAATAAAAAGCCTCAGATCTCTCTCTGTCTGTGACTGTGAGTGTTTTCAACACTTTCTCTCCTAACTTTCACATGAAATGTTTGACATTGGTTGGTTTTCTTTTTACTTTTGTTTTAACATGTTGCGGGAAAACGACGGTGGGTTTATTATTATTACGAAGAAGTAGCAGACATAAAAACAAACAACACAAGGAGAGAGAGTGAAGTCGAGCTAGCTAGTTGAGACACTTGAGAGTAGAGTTTTTAGAGGTTAGTGTAGTGATGTGAGGGGGGAAAGTGTGGGGTAAAGCAGTCAGAAGACACGTGGACACAGTATCCTAGCCGTTGATCACATGTGGGGCCCGCGGAAGATGTGGGGACACTGGCTGCACTCAGTGCACTGCAGTACTGCACCATGTTGTGCCCTGAGGTGATACTTCAGCTTGCATATGAATATGAATAATAATCACAGATGCGGCAGAGGATCTTGCTGACACAAATTTCGTCTCTTTTTGGGCTGAGAATTTAGAAATTTTAAGAGGGGTAATTATGGAAAAGAAAATTTAAAAAATCTTGTCCAGCTACTTGTAGTTAGATCTGGCCAAGAATCGAATCGGAGCGAATTACCAACTAATTGAACTATCTGAATGTCAAACCATATTCGAACCACTGTTAACGAATCGAATCGAATTCGGGGTGTATAAACCGGATTCGAACCACTCACTTTTAAGGCGAATCAAATACGAACCGGGGCGGTTTTTATTCGAATAAAGTGTATTTAAAAACAAATTGTAAGGCGTTTGAAATTAAATTGGGTCACCTGTCAATAATAATTCCATTTTTTATATATAGTTGCAGAATTCATATCAAAAATATCACTTAAAAGGCATTTCGATGAGTCGATTGGCGACTCGAATTGAATTGGAATAACGAATCGAGTCGAGTTGAATCGAGTTACAAATCAAAAAAATCATAAACCTTATTCACCCCATCAATAGTCGAGGCGAATCGGTTTTGAATTGTAGTAACAGTCGAATTGAATTGATCGAACTAACACCGAATCGAGGCAGGTTGAATTCGGGTCAATTCAAACCATTGACCACCTCTACTTGTAGTTAGATTCGGGCATGCGACTCGGGTTCGAGTGAACCCAGCGGGTGAAAGACATATTTTTTAGTTTTAAAAAAAAAAACTAAAATGAAAGTGTATAATTGTTTTTTATTTAATTTTTTAGGAAATTTTGTGTAAACCCGTTTCATAAAGAGACTAAGTGAGATAAGTTATTATTGTTTACCCGAAGGGTCATTATTTTTTACCCAATAGGTCATTAATACTCTATCTCGTATATGAAACGAGTTGACACAATTTTTTGTGTTCTTTTACCAAATATATCTAAATAGGTATTTATAATTAGAAGACAGAAAGATAGAATTAAAAAAAAAACAAAGTAAAAAATATTATATTAATATAACAAATAATATTTTAAAAATTGTCATGAAATTCATGTCCTTACCGGCCCATTTCAAATAGTGTCGCTTTAGCTTGTTTGAAACCAAATTGGCATCATTGTGGTGGTTTCAGGGACAAAAAATTAAATGAAAAATGTACGATTTTTTGTCCAACCTGACCAGTTGGGTGACCCTGACACTAACCAGCTTGGCCCATAAAACTTTAGTCAAACATATTCGGGTTGATTTCGAAGTCGGATCCAAATTTCCAGGGTTGAGACACTAAAAAGCCGTGCAAGGTCGGGTCGAGTCAGATTTTGAAAGGTCTATTTGTAGTAATTAAGTCTGATTAAATTAATGGTATTTCAGGTGGCAAAGATGGCAAAGCCGAGATGGCAAAATCCTCTCTCGAACTCCCAAGACGCATAGATTTGAGTCTCGCCGCGCACAAAAAGTGGGCTTATTACCAATAAAAATAAGTCTAATGGTATTTAAAAAGTAACAAATGGTATTTTAAATATGACTAAATAGTATGTTTATAATGATTTATTGAAAAAAAACCAGTGTAAACTTACTTTGAATGCACTCATGCACCTAATAATTAACGACTAGTAGGAGAGCCTATAATTTTCAACTTATTGATTGGGAAAAATGTTTAGGTTTTAATACTTACTTGTAGTTATTTGTATGTCATTGAAAAAGACTACTATAATGACGCATACATGGGCAATGTTTATTAGATCTACTTGATAAGTTAATTGAGTTTCAAAATTAGTTAATCTAAAGCTTTAAGGTAGCTAATTAGTTCAATTTAGTTTACTTCAATTAAGATAATTTTAAAAAGCATGGCATTAAGGCCCAATGCCTATGAAGTTAAAAGAATTATCTTTCATATTTAGTTGATTATGGAGTATAGCAAAATGGCTAATAAAACCTTCTAGTAATTCTTATTTTTGGTGAAGTTGCTGAAAGTCAATACTTCAATATATCAATTGGTCAATCTCAGAAACTACCTCTCTTTTTTCTTAAACAAGGGTAAGGTTGCGTACATCTTGACCCGATCACCCTCATTGAATGAGGATTTACACTCGATTGTTGTTGTTGTTGAAAAAAAGCATGGCATTAATGTTGGGACAATGCTAAGTTAACCAAAAAGGTTACGATAACCTGATTGTGTAAAGGTGTGTTTTGATCGCCTGAAACTGAACTGCCACCAATGGCTAAGGTACACTGCACAACAACTTATACATTTAATTTATACATTTTCAGTACTTTTTTTTTTAAACTTTTTTTGGTTAAAATTCAACTTTATTATTTAAACGACTTAGACGAATACGGATACAACAAAGTCAATTGGGGAAGGGGAAGGGGAAGCGACGATGGCATTGAATAATTGTTAGTTATAGATGTGGCTTGCGGCACAAGGGGCGAAGGTTATTGCGTAGGTGGACGAAGATATAATAAGGTGTGTATAGGAGGAGGCAACAAAGAAGATTTAGACTTGGGAAGACGCCGCTATCATCCACCTCTGTTGTCCCCACATAGCGTGAGTTCAACTCCTTCACCATCGCCACTATTTACGTATTTTAAATGCACCTCGTGAAACGCCACGCTCAATTGTGGGATTGAAGAGGAGAGTGCACATAATATTAAAAAAGTGGGTGTTGAGTCGCATAATTTTATGGTGGTAAACTTTGTATTGTGATGTACTGCTTCTGGCCGTATCATAGCCATGGGCGGTGGCGGTGATAGTGACGAAAGAGGAAATGGAAGTGATTGGATCAACAAAAAGAGGATGAGGGAGAGATAGATTAGGTATTGATGTGGTTTTAAATCAAATATTAAAGTATTTTGAAGGGGTTATACTTTTTTTATATAGTGAAGGATAATATAAAAAAATAGAAAAATTTGTATGAACCCGTTTTATACAAGAGACTGGATAAGAAGGATCATTATTGTGTAGTCGAGGGGTCATTATTATGTAGGCGAGAGGTCATTAGTATCCAGTCTCATATATGAAACGGGTTCACACAATTTTTTGTGTAAAAAAAATAACGCATTAGTTAACGGCCGTTATCTTCGGATCATTCACGGCTTCTAACACCCAAATATGGATTATATCCGGCCATTTCCCAATTAACGGTTATTCATGCCAAATCACTCCAAATAGGAATTATTCTGTACAATTTTACTCAACGACATGTATAATTCTACAATACTTACCTACATCCGGTGTAATTTTACACCCACAAAAACTAACTATAAAAACTTTCCCTAAAAGGTAAGAAAATTTCTCTTTTCTTCTTTTTAAATCAAGAGGCCAGGTGAACTACAGTCATAATAGAGTGGGTGTAAACTTACCCCGTTGTACCAAAGATGAAAGATTTGTTGTGTATTATTAGACACTAGTGCAATACTATCTTCCAAGATTAATAGAAAATGCTTGAGTTTTTCTTTATCATACCACATTATTATTATTCAAATTAACATTGTGTCATAGCGACTTAGCGAGTATTATACATCATTACAAATTTAGCCATAAAAATCAACGCTTTCGCACGGTTTATCCATCTATATACTGGCATACGGCACTTCTCTTGTGAAGAGCTTCTTGAAATTTCTACGTTTACTGTAGTTTCACATAATTGTTATTAACATAAATCACATCTTATAGGGCACACTTATGAACTTATCTCAATTAATCGAAAGAAGACTGTAGTAGTTGATCAAACAAGTTGAATACGGAATTACGGAGTATAACATATTTCTGCAAATCATGAGTAGTGTGTTGCTGGGAGTACTAGCACGCTGCATGCACCAGCTATTGTTCTACTCTAGCTCCAGCGCAAAAGTTAAAAGTCTAGGCCTCCCCCGCCTTGGTATCGATGAGCTTTTCTCTCCAAAATGGGAAAATGGACGAATTATTCTAGTTGACATGCTTACAAAAACTAGTAGTCCAATTATTTTAAGTTCTGGTCATTGAACTTTGAAAGGCATAAAGGAAACGCGAAAAGACTTCTAGTTCTATAATCTAGTAATCTACTACTCGTACGAGTATTTCGAAACTGTAAAAAAGAGGAAACTTGATACTTGTAAGTTGTAATCTAAAGATTCGGTCCTTGATTAGCCTAATAGCCTTTTGTATTAATAATGTGTAGTGAAAGTGGTTAGAATCATTTTAATTCATAGGGCGGGGTTCTTTTTTGTCTTGTTCTGAAGGGACATTGTATTGATTATCCGTCTAAACTGCATTACTAATTCCCTTGATGTATTCATCTGACTCGGGTAATTGCAATAATCGATTATTGCCATCAATGGATTAACTGCAACTATGAACCTTTGCGGCTGATTATTCCCCCTTGATGCAATAATAATGATGGACCTAGATAGAGTCACTCGTGGCTCAGTTTATCGGGAAGTGAAAGGGCAATGATACATCTACGGATCTACCCTAAGGGTCTCCTACCCGGTAGCATTGATGTTTCTATATCTCTCCTCTTCCTTTAAAAAATTATACAATATTTTAAAAAATGGCTTAGAGAAAAACTAAATGCCACCCGAATGGTATACCAAACAATATCCGAAGTGAAACGGGCACTCTCGACTCTAGGCACTGTTTTAACTGATAGTGTGCCAAAACTCTACTCTCAAAGTCTCAAGAAATCAATAGTCAATACTCCCTCCGTACTCAATAGTCAATACCTACATCAGACACTCCTTCCGTTTGGATATTTAACTCGTTTTAAGTTTTAACACTCCTTTAGATGTCTTGTCAAAAAAGGTAGAAAAAGAATCACTCGAAATCATTCATTCAGGCAGAATTTGAGTCCTTTTTTCAATTACAGTATCTGAAAAACAAGAAGCTGGAATAGCTCAGTTGGCTAGAGCGTGTGGCTGTTAACCACAAGGTCGGAGGTTCAAGCCCTCCTTCTAGCGAAATATTATGTTTCACCATCTGTGTGTGTGTTTTTTTTTTTGATAGAAGACCCTTTACCATGTCTGATTTCCCCTTTTTGAGTCATGCATCTTCATAGTGCGTCTTACACAAGTCTAAGAAAACATATGGATTGATCATGGATCATCTTCAGTCACTTAAGCTTTAGAAGTAAGGCATCAACGAAAGGAATAGTACAATTCATGAAGATGGGGCTGAGTGCCTTCTTCCAAGACCTAGCGTGACCAATTACTCCAAGGGCTGTACAAGGCTATAACTCGTGGTTTGGACTAATAACCTTCGCTCATACGGTATCAATGGGCAGCTGGATACTATAGTTGCGACAGTGTAACAGACCAGACGACCATTAGATATAAGGTCGATGGCTTGCTCTATAACCAACACTAACAAACACCCTAGAAGAGGGTTTCAGTATTACCATTTCGCAGCTCGCAAGTATGTAACTTCCCTAAACCAAAGCAGTAACAGAGAGACAACAAATGAAACAGCCAGATACACGAGCTGACGAGCTTCACTAAAAAGAGCCAAAGAATCAGGCCAAAAAAATAAAATAAAAACGATCTCGAATAACTAAGGGTGTGTTTTGGTCGGCTGAAATGGTATGAAATGAAACTGAACTGAACTGAAAAAAACTGAACTGAACTGAAAAAAACTGAAAGATACTTAACTGAACTAAAAAAACTGAAGGCAGTTATAATTATAACTAAAACTGAACTGAACTGAACTGAAAAAAACTGAAAGATGCTGAACTGAACTGAAAAAAGCTGAACTGAACTGTAATACTACCGACGAACAAAACACAGCGTAACTTCAACTTTTATGTTGGTCATCATGAAATGGAGGCAGTTAAAGTACTGATTGAAGATTTATCACTCCCTTGTCAAACTTTCTGGAGTCCGATGCACCATTCTTTTTTTTTTCTTTTTTCGGTCCTCTTAAATACTGCCAACAATTACACAAGGAATAAGTCGCTACTAATTGATGCGGAAAAACCTTTCAGCTTCAAATCACAGTATAATCTGCAACCAATACCATAGCATGCAAGCGCATCTACTCAAAAGTACAACCAGCGTCTGAGCTTCAAACTGCCAAATCCTACATTCCTACCACTGATCTCGAGAGCTACTCGAATGGTTACTTTCACCCTGGCACTCTCAGAGGGAAGGGGCGCATTAAATGGGAGGGGGGGAGGGGATTAAATATACGGTACACCATGATGATTTTGTATCTGGACTTCAGATCAATTAGTAAACTTCCCTTCTTTTTTAAGAGAATTCTACAATCTGTAAGCTATAGTACGTACAACAAGTAACAATTATAACAGCAAGTAGAAGCAGGATGGTTTCACCACATGTTTCTCCAGAAGTATTGTGATAAAGCCCCACTTGCTGGCTAGCTCAGTGAAACTGTTCTAAAATGGGATGTCAAAAAGAAAGAAAAAAAGAGAACGCCCAGCGGGTCAAAGTGTGAAGAAGCTCTATTGACAGCTTTACAAGATTTACAGCCTTCTGAACAACTGTGGTTTAGTTCCATTCTCAGCAGTGTTTAAGATTCACCGATCAAGTTGGTAGGCTCGCTCAAAACATACCTAGGCAGCTCATATTTGGCACCTGCACAAGATATTCAACCGTTTGCATGTTAGTATACAGTCATTCGTCTTAGTTAATAAAGTGCATTTTTGGACAAGATACAAACTTTCAGCAATACATTACCTCTCTCATCATAGCAAACAGTGAGGTCAGCATTCTGCACAATTATTCCAGCACTCTCAATTATAGTTTGTGCAAAGCTCAGCTCAGCTTCAGTAGCAGCCCGAAGTGCATCCCAAATTTCTGGAAACAGAAGAGTCAGAACAAATTACGTTTTACATGCAGCTGAATACAGGCCAGACCATCAATGAATTATTCAGCTGACACAGTTTCATAGAAGGTTGCTTCCTATTTTAGGCCATTTAACAATTTGACCCTCTGCGGGTATTTAGAAAGAAAGCTGGGTGGCATTGTATAGATAAGCTCTTAATATCCTATGAGGTTAACATATGATGGATGCAGGGCTCACATATGAAAGCAATACTACAGTGCTAATGTCCTTATAATAAACATATTAGCACAGGGAAGTTTCAGAAGTTAGTCCAGCCCATGACTGCAACTCCAAATGCCGAGCTTGAGTAAGTAAACACAAAGAAGCTGCCAAGGTTATAGAGTTATAACCAGTTTACATCAGAAGTTAATCACCAAACCTATTCTACTCTTAACCATCATCACAAATCTCATGAAGCACTCATCAACAGTTAGATTTCTCCTAGATTGTACAGGTTCACATTCAACATATAATCACAATGCACAGAGTACAGAAACAGAAAGACCAGACATAACCAATATGCAAATGCAAGCAGTTAGCAATTGCCATTCTAGTGATTTTAGGGCAAGCATACAGTTCCCTTTTTGAAGAAAGAGGGGAAAAGGGCATGCTTAGGGCATGCCTGGATAGGCATTAACAGGAGAGTAATAGTTACTCCTGGAATGATTCCTGGTACTTTTGATAGTTTGGTAAAGCTGAAATTTTATCTCCCTTAATCTTCTCCCCCAAAATCCCAGTAATCGTTACTGCCCCCAAAACCAACTGAAATCATTACCCCAACCCATTCTCTCTCTCCATGCCCCCTTTTCACTCACAACCCACACCATTCCCCTTTCTCCCTGCGCATGTCTCTCCTCTTTTATCTCTATGCAACCAACCCAAAGCAATTTCTCCTCCAGTAATTCATTCCCCCTGTAATTGTTCCCCTGGTGATGATTACTCCCGGGTAAATCACCCCTGAATCAATTAGCTCATTCCAGGCGTGGCCTTAGAGTCACTGATTACCTTTCCTGCCGCCATAGTGAGGAGCAGTGTCCCAAAATTCTTCACGCATCTTACCCAGCTGTGCCTTGGTGATTTCTTCAGAATGTTTCCAAGGCTTTGGCTTGCGGATCTTCTTTTTGTCTATTGAGAAGCAGCAAAAGCAGTGAAGTCAACAACATGCCTATTAACACTGATATGCCAATAATACCAGAGAAAAACTAATCAAAAGGAGAGGAGTGGGACAACAATAAACGGAACAGCACACAAAAGCAAAGAACATGAAGAGAAATGAGGGAAGGAACAACTTAGATGAAAAAGTCAAACATGCTGTTTTTACAAATAATGAATGCAAAATTAGCATCTACCATGGTGGATCTTTTATCTGAAATAGCCTGCAGTCTATTGTCCACTTAGCCCTTGTTCTGTAGGACTTATTTCTAGAGTTTCAGACAAAATCTATTTGTAGCGGAATTGTTCTTTATATATGGCATTCATGGTTGCTTAGCCTTTCAGACAATGCGTGCGCTGGTACACAAATAAATCATGCAGTACCGAAGCTGATAGTGGTAACTGGTAAGTAATGTTAATCATGCGGTACATATTTCCACCAATAATGCACTTCATATAATCAAACAGGATCTACACTAAGTCATACAGCTTAATTAATAGCGGATAGGAATTTCTCATCAGGCACCTGCGTAAATTCTGTTAATCAGGAAAAATAGAAACGCTTTTGTATGACTACTTCAATCCCAGGCAAGCTCAAGCAGGATATTCTAATGTGGAACACTAAGTACTCAAGCTGCATCAATAGAATGGAACTACAGACTAGACCTCCTGACATGGCATTGATAAGCAATCTCCTCTTTAAAGCCACTAACACAAGTACTTCAAAAAATCGATGTAGATTAAAAATAGGCTGTCAGGGAATGCTATTACTCCATCATCAATCATACAAACATCAACACGTACATACACACTCCAGTAACCCTTGTTATACGGGACATATAAGTCAAGAACCTCAATGATTCATTGCAACCACCACTTGAGTTATTAAATTCATCAGAGGTCCGGAATTAAACATACCAGGAAAGTAACTACTCACTTCATCCCAGTTCAGTCCATTCATCCCAAATTCCCATTGAATTGACATTGTAAACTTGGATTGAAACATAGAATTGATAATTTAGATAAAGTGGTTTAACCACACTCGAGATATACCACAGTCATAGAATTAAACTTGAAGAGTGCTTTCGGAATTTTAATATCAATCTTTGACTTTATAAGTGACGACTAATTTTGAAAAGCTCAAATTAGTAAGGAGAAGAGTTGACCAGGATGAAGGGGTAAATAGACCGGATAAGCATGGGAGAAGATTAGAAGAGCATGGCATACCAAATACATAATCTTAATACAAGTATACCAGGTACCGTTCTGCACAAGTAAAGAGACCAACAGATATTTTGAAAACACTCTGAACCCCAAATTGACATCAAGTGCTCTTAGCTAAATGGAGGTATCAAATTAAACATGACGTAAAATGCAGAAAATATATCAGCATAAGGATGAACTACTCCTTGTTTACATCATTTAGAATTGGCTCGACTGTCAAAAGCAGAATAATCGGTTACTTCTAGACACACAGGGACAAAGACCATAAGTAATTCCAAAAGGGCTTAAAAGTTACTACTTACTACTATTGGATCATCAAACTGACATCTCAGAATTCTCAGCAAAGTTCTACACAAGGATTTGGGAACAGGACAATTGAATTAAGCCAAAACTCACACCACCTTCTAAGATTAATGTACGATGATAAATATAAGAACACATCAGCTGCAAGTTAGTCCAAGCGGCAAAAGGATAGTAACAACTCAACCTCTCTCATTTTCTTTCAGCCCACCTAAAAACACCTGCAGAAGATGCCATAAACTACCGCTAGCAATCATTTTTGATTTATTTATACACCATCCAAAACGAGGATGATGAACACAGAGCTCCGACTAACAACTTTGTTTTTTCAAACTTAGTTTTTATATTGCGTATATCTTAACAATTTTATAATTCAAGGTATAGTGTTCATGTCCTCGCCCTCTAGATGCACGTGCATCATCTATTTGATTCTAACATGAGCTCTCACAAGCTGAACCGTAGGCGGATAACTTAAACTCGAGAACCAAAAAACGCTAAATCAACAAAAGTTACCCAACATAAAATTCTCCCGAGTCATTGTACACAATTGATAGCTTCCACTAAAACCGGTATACTATCATTTTTCGACAACCCACTCGACAAACAAAAAACGCCACTCGACAAGCGACAACAACCTCACCAATCCACCCAACGCAAACCAAACAAATAAACAATCAATCACTTGCAAGATTCTAATATAACAAGACATTATAACTGACACACAGCATCCAAATTCAACATGCATTGGTGAAATACAGTATAGACCAATGATTTCTCTCAATCGCCTAAAAACCTTAACAATCATTACAATACAAAGATTCTCGAGTTCTCGAAAATAACCGATATTGTTATACGGTGAACTTATCATCCAGAAAATTGTCATCAAAGCAAGAAATGCAGAGCAAACAAACTAAGTACTCTCGTATCAGCTAAAAATGAACAAAAACCACAACAAAAAGAAAGAAAGAATCTCCTAGAACATCGGCGAACAAACAAGAATCTAACACTAATAGGAATATTATTTAAAGGAAATATTAAAAAAAAAAGAAGCTCAACAACTAACACGACTTATCAAGATAAATAAATAAATAAAATAAAGAAAAAGGAACAAGATATTAGCTAGTTGCTTAATAAACAAGAAATTCCCAAACTTAATCAGCAAGAATCATAATAAACTAAAAAGAAAATAAAAGAAAATGAAAGGGAGAAGTAGCTAAAGTAAGGTAATAATAATAAGAAGCAGGACTGACCAGCAGCAGTGACGTCAGGACCTTTATCACGAGAAGAAATGCAGCCCATGGTTGTAACTAGTATAGTAGTAACAAATGAAACAGAATCACTCTCTCTCTCTCTACACTTTGATCGAAGGTGGTTTGTGTGTGAGTGAGTCACTCACTGTGTGGGGTCTTCTCGTTTTCTTGGTTTCTGTACTTGATATTGACGCGGAGAGGAGAGGAGAGAGAGTGGACTAGAGAGAGAGCGAGAGAAAAGAGAGGGCCGAGGTAGCGTTTTATATATATATATGGGCCGGGAAATGAAAAAGGAAAAATAAAAAAGGGGGAGAAAGTTGTTGCGGAGTGCTGAGGTGGATTTTGTTTGTTTGTTATTTTTTTGGTTTAGGGGGAAAAGTAAAGTGTGTGTGACTGGCTTGGCTTAGACACTATAGACAGGCCAATTATTAGGAAGGTGGTGGACCGGTAAAATGAATTATGATGGAGTTGCTATGGGTTAGTGATTTAGTGGTGGTGGGTTATTATTATTATAGATTGGACTACCTAATTGACTAAAATTGACTCTACTTTCGAGTTTGAAAGACCGCCAAAAGGATAAGAACGACACTTTTTTTATTAAGTGTTAAGGAGTTTCCACATAAGGTGGGCGGTATCGGACGTTATAGGGAGCACTTCGCCATCTCGATTAGGTGATCCACCTCAAGATAAGAACGAGTGAACGACACTTAAAAAACGTTTAAAAACATTTTAACGTACTCCCTCCATTTTAAATCTTTCTTCTGTTTTAGAGTTTGAAAATAACTTTTGGAGAAATGTCTTTGAACAAAATTGACTGAAATACCCTCTGTTTTGGGAGGAATGTTAGGTGTTATATGAGGGAATGACATTGAAATACTAATGAATTGGCAGGGTTAAAGTAGTAATTTTACCAAAAGAAAGCTAGTCTTAGTAAGGAAACAAGAAGAAAGATTTGAAACTCAAAAATGGAAACCGAAAGAAAGATTTGAAACGAAGAGAGTATGTTAATTTAAGTCGGTTTATAAATGTCTCATGCTTTGGGGCTATAAACTAGGTGGAGTAGTGAAGTTGAAAACTAGTTGATTGTCTTAGTTCCCTGCCGACTCACGCTCTCCTAATTATCCATTTATTTATTGAAGGAGAAGTGGTAGTGAGTAACTTTTCACGACCAATTTATTCACTTAAATGACTAAATAACTTCATATATGTACTTGTCAACTTAAAGCTTAAGAGATCTAATCGAATTACTAAATTATCAATTCAATGTAATTTTAGTTGTTTATTAACATTTATAAGTACAATTTTTTAACTTAATTCAAATAGGTATATTTTAGTCCTATTTAAAATACGCTCATGGAAACAACTTCATTTATTAGGAAATTTGAATAACCAAAGTAGTAATAATTTGAACCTGATCTAAAAAAAAAAAAAAAAATTTGAACCTAAAGGTCAAAATATTATTAGTATAGATAATAACGAGAAATAAAAAAGTGGTCATAAACAAGGCATCGAACGGGAGACCAAGTTGTACGCGCGGGATAAAGATGTCGGCCAAGCTACGCTGTGTCTTTTTTTTGTAATGAAACAATTAATATTTAAACTAGCTTATTAATATGATACAACCGAGGAAATTACCAGACCTCTTAGCGAAGCATTCGCGTTTGGGTGCATTTGTTTTAGTACCAAAATTTGCATCTGCGCTGCATTTGGCTATTCCCCCGGCATCATGCATAATGCAGCTCTGTTCCTCTACTTTTTATTTAGTAGCAGCTCTTAATCCCCCTCCCCCCACTAGTACTTGTTTTAGTTCCCCTCCCCACAAACTCAAATACAAACCCAAAAACCAAACCTTTCTTCTCCAACCGAATTTTTTGTTTCTTATTTACTACAATTAATTTTTAAGCTATGTCCCAATCTCCGTTTTCTTCTCCTCCAAACACTTTCACACAGTTTTTCTTCCCACTTTCTCTTTGTTTTTTGTCTTTACTCTATTTATGCAATGGAGTGAAAGAACAAGTTTTAAATTCATTGCAAAATTTGTTAGGTGTGAATACACGAGCTCACCTTCCATGTACAAGTATGTCTAGTTATTATGATGAAATTAATAAAAATTGCATATGATAGGGACGTCGATGTTGCAAAGGGGAAGGAAGGGTTGGGATACTCTGTGTGCAGGTGCATTTTCTTGGGATATTTATGTTATGCGAAGACAGTATAATGAGTTGTTTTCGTACATTTGGAAAAACGAACGAGCTTCCTCTGTTGGTAAGTTTTCTCTCTGTCAAATATTATGTTCTGGGTTCAAAGGCAATGCGGGATGATGGAACCTAATGTAGCATCTTTTGTTGTTTGTTATTTATTTATTGGGGGACATCTGATACTAGGTTTAACTAACTTTACATTGAGCATTGTATTCCAATGCAATTTCATTTGAGTATCATATCAGTTATAGGCTGCGATGATTTTGTAAGGTTATTTTATTCTTCAAAATTTTCCGGTTGAAGTTCTCCATTTGTGCTTTGCCAGAACACATATTCTGTATTTTTGTTGCTGTTGTAATATTACGGTTCTTCTAAAATATCTCAATTTTTTTGAAGAATCTCCAGAAGCTTTCTGCCATGACTCTAGAAGAGAATCCTATTGCAGTTCACACTGATTCAATCTAGATCAATCCAGAGCGTTATTACACTTGTGGTAAGTATATTTATATATGCACTCCCCTGAACTTACAGACTGCTACAGTCTCATCTCGCTATGGTATTGTGCTCTGTTTTTTTTTTTGTTTATTAAGATAGATATTCAACCTTCCTTGATTTTGTGGGCGCTTCCTTGAACTTTGAGTTTTGCTTTGTTTTGTTGTTTTACTGGACAACGTTTTCTGTTACTGTCCAGAGCGTTATTACACTTGTGGTAAGTATATTTACCCCTTCTTTATTAGACTGTCCAAGTAGTGCTTACACATAGTTTGGAGATGATTTAGCATATGAACAAGTTTGGAAACTCTTTCCCTATTGGATTGTCTTATTCATTAAGGACATGACGTAAACGTTGACACCAACTAGATAGCATTTTTTAATTAGCTTTTGCGTGTAATACTGAATTGTAATATCATATCTAGGTAGATACTAACTAATCCCTTCAAATCTCCTAAATTTTCAAGGCCCAATATATCTGACATCGTTTGTGCCAAGTGCCTTAGTTCTGGTAAGGCACTTAGTAAGTTGGTAAGCTTTACAATATGATCCTACTCATATAAACATCATTATAGATAGGATTACGAAGCATTCTTCCTATTATTGATTTGACCAGCGCTTTGTTTTATATGCACATCAGTAGCTGCAACTTCGTTGATATCGCTTTGCAGATCAATTCTGACAGCATAACCCCTTCAGATATAAAAGGATAAGTGAAGAAATGAGTTGAGAAGATGATAGCTTTGATTGTGATGGAGAGGGTTCCATTGCCAATCCAAATCAGAAGAAGCGGACATATGTTAAGATAGAGAGGATGGATATGTGTTAACAAAGTAATTGTAGAGTTAATGTTAGCAGCTGGCTTCCCTTCCAAAATTACAATGCTGCAGTTTGTGCCTTCAGTTAGTCGTTTAGTGTGTACATTAGTCGTTGTTAGTGTGTACAATGTCATTTTGGTTTTCTCCTGTAACACCCCCGAATTTCTAGGCTAAATAAGTAATAAATATGGAATTCCTACATAAAATTTGCCAGAGTTTCCCCTAAAAATGGGCTAAAACAAAACCTGCAAACCTATTTCTAAACAACAACCAACATCCATAACAACAACCCAAGCGATCTCAAGCGGAAGCAACCTATTTCGGGGGCATTATCGCCGCGTCTTTTAACACAAGACGCAAGGCTTATTTAAAACACCTCTCTTTAACAAACCACATTCTCAAATAACATCTAATAATCTTTTTTCCAAAAATAATCATAACACTCTACTCCTAAGATGTGAGTCGCGTCCTCTCCAAGCCCGTAAGTCTCATACAAGTACCTGAAATACCTCGACACTGCCACGGGGGTTGCGACAGGCCGAAGCAAAACATTTAAAAGTCAGCCGGAAATGCTGGTAACCCTTGACTACCATAAAACACTTTGGAAAATATCCCCCAATTTGAAAATACATACACACGTAAGTTATATGATATTATATATATATATATACACACACATATATACTTATACTTATCGATAATAACGAAATCATGCATAAACCTAAACACATACACATTTGGCACATTTAAAATGAAACACGATTCACACACATTAAACATTCACTCACACCACTTATACATAACATATACGTATGCCCGGATGAGCATTCAAGCACATACATAAGATTTTCATCACACATCACCAACCATTCGATGTGGTTAACAACAATGGTACTAGATACGCGCGTACTACACATAGATATGCTCACCCGAGCATTTGACCATACTCATCATTTCGATGAGCGTTCTTTTCATTAGTTAAATTCTTTATGGGAAGAGAACGGGGATAGGCGAGACGGCTAAACACTCATCCACACAGGGTGGCCTTTTATACATCCTACTAGCTCCTATACGCATCCACGCGAGGTGGCCTTTCGTGTTTAGGCTCTGGCCTATCTTACTACATAACTCCTGCTGGCCAGCTCACAATATTCACAATAAATCAATTCTCATCAATATTCAATAATCATGATCACAATAATTCTCATATCCATAACAATAATTTCCTCATGTCGACATGTCATAACAGAAGTGTGCACACCCCCTTCTAGCCGCTCTATAGTGACCTAATCTCCTAACATCCTATAGAGTCACGACATAGAAGAATTCATAAAAGAAATATCTTTCATATCACAATATCATTTCTCATTCGTATATCACAATTCAACATTTCACTTTTCAATTCATAATGACAATAATAATCTCCAAACTCATAACCCACTATAACGCCCCGGGTCAAATTCCAACCCGAGTTCAACGCTAGTGGGCTCCCGTGTTCGTCACCTTCGGAGGATCCGATCCAAAGGCTATCTTCCCATTATATAAGTTAATGTATTTCATTTGTTTTATTCTCATTCACACATAACGACTTCATGAAATAGTAGCCACTTGGGCTTATCATACATACAATATTCAATCCAGTTTCATACACTATCGATTCATCGAATTAATCAAACTTTAATCATACCATTCTCATGTAACCAATCCATTTAGCTCATAGAGCCCAAACATCTACGTAGGCGATAACCATCGTTCAGGTACATAAAAACTCAAACCACACTTCGTACGTCAATTGTCACCTCCTCGTGATATTTACAACATCCACGGGATTCCTTACTCAAATAAATCACGGCTACGCAACAAATCACACCAATGCAACACCAACTATTGTCGTCACATTAGTACGATTACAAGCAGACCAACTATTATAGCCACCTTAGTAAGATAACAATAAGTTACAGTTCCATTACAAACATACACGACCACCTATTAGCATCCAATCCACAACCGAAGTCGGAAGAACAAATCTTTAATCTCACAGGCACTTACTTATCAACATTTTCACAATTGACCAATACACACATAAACTAACTTTACACCACATAAGGCCCAAGTTAATTAACTTGACACCAAACTACTTATTCATCGACTCCAACAAATCCATATATAAAAGTTAATCCATTCATAATCAAACTTCTAAATAGCTTTCGTACAACAAGGCTACTTATCTCATTTATCCGTTTATGCTACTATCATATAACAAAATCAATTTCAAACAAGTCCAACCACTTAATCACATCCACATCCACTAATTCATTCACTTAGCCCGCATTCACTTATTCACTCATTTAGCAATTACAACCCATAAAGATTATGACTTTGAGGTTGCTACTCCTACATTTCATAACTTCAAGCTACTATACAAAACATACATTAATCACCATCAATTCGAATCATAGAACTACACCCATCATTTGAACAATATCATAAGTCTATGAAGACAACAAGTAACACTTCCTTTCAACACATAATTCGTTCATAAGAAATAATATTTATACAAGTTTAAGAAAGTGGTAGCCATAAGGTTACCTCAAACGGCCAAATACCGAGCCTAGGACGTCAAACTCGCTTCCTAGTAAGCTCCCATGACATACTATATTAGCTTCAAACCAAAGTCATTAACACTCAAGCCAATAACCAATCCGAGAAACACGAGCCCAAGTACGGCATGTACCTCACACCATTAGTCCATAAAAATATATTAACACCAAAACCAATCTATAATACTATTTAGGAGAAATTCAGATTGAATAGAAATCAAAAATCAAATTCCAAATTAAAAGAAAAATTCGCATAAAACATTAAATGGGCCAAAAACAGACCTTAGGGTTCGATTTAGGCTAAAATTCAACCCTAACAGGGCCAAAAAGTGATCAGAAGCTCGAAAACCATGGGAATAAGTAGTCACGTGACCATTTACGGTCCAAAGTCAGGGAATATCGGGTTTTGGCGATGTGAGAGGAAAACGGCTGACCCGACTCGCGTGGTGGATTGAAGCAGCGGGCAGTGATTGTGATAGTGGCGTGTTGGCGGCAGGTGAGGTGGGGAGTGGTTGATGTTGGTGATGATCAATAATGATGATGATTAAAGATGGTGAAGGATGATGATGACGAGAGGATGATAATGTAAATGGAGGTGATGATGATGATGATGATGATGATGATGATGGGCAGCAGTGATGGTGATGGTGGCAATATGATGATGATGATGTTGTTGCTGCTGCGTAGTGGTGGCGGTGGTGGAGCAGGGGGCGGCGATGGTGATGATTGATGAGGATGATGGTGAATGATGATGGTGGGTGTTTGTTGAGGGAAAATGAGAGGAGGGAGTGAGGAGTGACGGGTGAGAGTGTGGGAACAAGGGGTTTAGGAGGTTTTTTTAAAAATAAATCTGGTAGTTTGGTTGGTGAATGAAGGATCAACGTGGCTAATGTTGGTCTCACAATTTTTTTTTTAATTTTATTTGGTAAGTAAGAAGATATTTAAGTAAAATAGTTGAATAATATTGGTATTATCAAAACCAATTTATTTAAAATAGACAAAAATATGGGGTATTACATCTCCACTGCATTCTAAACATTAAATTTTTAGATGTTGTAGTCAACGTGTTTATAGCCAAGAATTGGGGATAAAATTCTGTTTCTTTAACCCCATATTTTGCATTGAAACCTTCTTTTCTTCAAAGAAACGATGTTTAGTTCCGTTAACATTTGAATGAATAAAGATTGCAATTTTTTTGTTCGTCCTCTATTCCTTTTTTTTTTTTTGACAGGAATTCCTTTTTTTAGGCATCATAATCACTACTCAATTGATTGTTGTCGTGATTATCCAACCGTATCGGAAAACTTTTAACAGTCAAATAATTTCCAGTTTGCACCATAAAAATTAATTTGAGTTTAAATTTGGAGGACAATATTATTAACCATGAAAGCCGCAAAACATTGTTCAACAAAAAATTTAACAAATTCTTATTGAAATATAAATTACTAAAGAATATGTACATTTTCAATGAACACACCCCGTGCGATGGACAGGTTTCAAACTAGTATTCACTTAGACCAGCCACATTACCATCCCTATGGGCAGATTTATCCCTACAAATTTAGTGGGTTGTAAGGGAGTTGTTACCACGGTTGAAGGGATAATCTTGATGCAACTTTCTCTTTCTATTTCAGTAAATGTAGCTTACTATTTTATATTATTTCTTATCAAAAGTATACCCATCCAAGCTTTGTTTTAATGATAACATATTTGGAAATTGGATAAAGTAATAAATGTGCACAAATTTAAGGAGTTGTAATAAAATTGTAGGGATAATGTTGAAGTAAAAATAGAACATGTATAAAAATTTGGGTATAGTTGGGCAGTAAAGTTATAGGGATACCCTTCTTCGGCGTAAGTGGCGATTAAACCCCGCTTACTTTAGTTACTTATCTCAATCGTGCAATTAGGCCCCCTTACTCTCAAATGTAGCAATTAAACCCCTTAAGTTATTAAAATGTAGCAATTAAACTCATCTACCAATTTCCGACCAACTTTGTATAATTTTCCGGCCAACAATTACCGGAAAAATGACGTGGCACTAATAAAAATAAAAATCCACTAGATTAATCAGCTATTCACCTGCATCTCACATACCGATCTTCTCTTAGCCTGCACAAGTCCTCCGCATACTAACTGACACCTCCTTCCCTTCTCGATCACTTTAGTTATTCTTCTGCTCCCCAATAGTCAAATTGAAATAGACTTGCGGGAGCTTATGACATTTAATTTGATGTTTGGGTAGCATGGACTTCTGGATTGGTGCCTTGTGGAAGTTCAAATGGGTTAATGCAGATTTTACTTTCATTCACTTTTCCCCTATTAGACGATGATGTATTGATGGGGTTGAATATCACACGTTTCTCACTATATCTGAAAATGGATTATCATTTAATAACATGTATCCCCCTCACAAAATCATATTTTAATTTTTTTTTAAAGTGCCAACTGCTATGTCATTTTTCCGGTAAGTGTTGGCCGGAAAATTACACTAAATTAGTCGGAAATTGAAAGATGAGTTTAATTACTCTGTTTTAATAACTTAGGGGTTTAATTACTACAATTGAGAGTAAGAGGGCCTAATTGCATGATTGAGATAAATAAGGGGGTTTAATTGCCACTTAACCTCTCTAATCCCGACTTTATTGTGAGTGCTTTATTTAAAGAGCTTCACTTTGTAGTTTTTTTTTTTTTTTTGACCTCTCACTTGAGGGACCATTGTCATTGTGGCACTTTCACATTTGTAGTCACATCATCCTCCCCCGTTTGATTCTTCGGGCGAACTACGTGGAAGGAACTCCGACCTTCTCCTCTCGCCACATCAACATTCCTATATTTTCCATTTCCCTTTTTTCTTCTAATAATTTCCCAATTTTCAACTAAAGCTCTCATTTTCGATTTTTCATGCCTCCTTAATTAGTCCAAGCACCCCTCCTCTCCCCCCTCCCCCTCCCAGACTCTATTCTCTTTCATTTTCATCATCAAACTACAAACCCATTCTTCAGTCTTCGTTAGTAGTACTATAACAGTGAGCAGTCATGAATATCTTCAGGTTCGCGGGTGACATGACCCATTTGATCAGTATCCTCGTCTTGCTCCTCAAAATCTACGCCACCAAGTCTTGCTCCGGTAACGCCCACTTTCTATTGTTACTCTTTTTCTTATTGTGGTCAGTAATATTCTCTCATTTTGAATATATTTGTACGCCGCGGAAATGTCGAAAAACTGAAATGTACATTTGTTTTCTTGAGAAAAAAAAGAAAAAACAATATATGCATTTGTATGGTTGGTGGCTTAGGTTTATTAGGCGCAGGTTTAAAATGCCTCTATGGTTGCATCGTTGTTGTTTCGGTTGTGACTTGTTAATGAATAACTTTGCTATCTTCGAGTAATAGGAAAAGGCAAAGCATTTACCCAAAAAAAATAATAATAAAAGTGAGCCTAATTCCTTTAGAGGTGGTCATGAGCCGAGCCGACTTCTAGCTGAATAGAGACCAAGTGGAGCTTGGACAATAGGCTAGCTTTATGATAGGCTTGCATATAAACGAGTTGAGACGAGCCGAGCCAAAGTTTTGGCAATTGTTCTGCATTTCCTTTTAGCTTCTGTTATGTTGTTGTTATAATCTAAATGACCTCCAAACAAGAGTTTTGGAAATGTTAGTAAGACTCTAGGACACGGCTATGTTATGGTTACAGAGCCTACTAGTGTCGGATTCTGTAGTCTAAAAGTTTTACGATAAAGGGACTGAAGGGATGTGGTGTCAAGACCAACCATAATGAGTGAAAGAAACTCAAATAAATTCTGTTCCTATCTCAATTCCCACTGATATCTCAAAATGTGCTGATACGTTGCAATGGATTTAGTATGATTGCTCCTAATCCAGTGGACACGAGATACGGCACTTAAGGGTAGTATTAGAGACATGGCCTGGCCTTCTCTATGGACATGCCAGTGTGGCAAAATGAGTCACTACTCTAAAGTGCCTTCATTGTGATGTTCCTTTATTTAATGTTGTCCTTCAGTTCAAGCCGGTGTTAGAATTTCTTTTGTAGTGGGTGAAACAATTATTTGAAGTTGAGGAATAATGCTATATTTCTATGTGTCTGTCGCTGTGGGTGGTCTTTTCATTTGAGGCAATTTCAGTTTTTATTGTTTCTTCTTTTTCTTTTTGGTATTGTCCGGCACATATGAATTCAGTATCTAATCCTCCTAATCAGAAACAACAAATACGAAATGGAGTTTCCAGACAAAATCGTGTATACTTTAGGGCCGGTAGTACTTACAATGATTCATTTTGGTAGCTTGGAGAGTCAGGTTCTGATGCTGGATTTGGCCATTTGCTGCTTAATTTTGATCATTGTGACCAGGGGTATCTCTGAAGACCCAGGAACTGTATGCATTGGTCTTCCTGGCTCGCTATCTTGACTTGTTCTCAGACTTCATATCTCTGTACAACTCAGTGATGAAGATTGTGTTTATTGTGAGTTCTGTAGCGATTGTTTGGTGTATGAGGATGCATCCTCTTATCAGGCGTTCATATGACAAGGAGCTTGACACATTTCGGCACTATTTTCTTGTTATGGGATGCTTTGTCGTTGCCCTGCTGATTCATGAGAAGTTCACTTTCCTAGAGGTAAGTACTGGAATTTCCCTCACTTCCCTCACATTTACTTCTCCAGTTTGTGTGATTTAATTGTGAAGAACATAATGCCTGATATCTGGATAGAGATTAACTGTATTAGTTGAATGACTTTTGTTCTTGTTTGTATATTTGACGCTTTGACAGTGGAGATGATACATACAAAAATGTCTGTTTTGTGTACCAATTGTGAGTGTTACCTCTTACCCTCTAAGACATGCAGCAAGCATCAGGAACCAACTTTGTGTCATCTTAAAGAAGCATTCTACCTCTATGATTCACTGACATGGCTTCCAAGGTGGCGTGTCCGTGTGTCGGAAATACTCGGACACTTTGAGACTGCCCGACACACGTACAAAACCTGTCGGACACGTGGCTGAGCTGAGGAAAATGAGTCCTAAACGAGGAAGCTGTGAAAGGGAATAAACTGCAGGACACAAAGACAGTAGCCCATGTGTGTGTTTCTGGTCGTGTCCTCAATATATTTTTTTTTTAAACCTTCCCTAAATAAAACCTTTCTCTCTGAGATTAGACAAACCCTCCCTCCCAACCCCACCCCAGCGCACCATTCTCTTCCCCTCTGTTTGTCCATTCTCTTGCTCTATGCTACCAGCACAACCTCACCTGCCTTTTGTCCACCACCTTTGTCATTGTGTGCATACTTATTCTCTCCCAGGCTATCATGCACTCTATTGCTCACACTTCTGTTTATTCCTGCCCTAGAGACTCTAGCAGTTGAGTGGTTGAGAGTTGAGACTTCTGGAGAATCTCTTTCAATTTTTTTTTTATGACTTTATATTCTGCTTGCAATGCCCCTGCGGCCTGGCCCATGTGTAATTATTTGTTTCTAACATGCGTGCACAAACGGACCAAAAGGCTAGCTAGTTCAGCTCACGTTCCTTTTGATCGTAAGAAGTTGTAATACAAAGAAGCATTCGTAATTGTTTTTATATTAGTGGAAATGTTTCACTGTGTAGTTTCATAGAAGTCCAATATTGATAGGGTCTTAATAAGTTATTGAGTGTCAAAACAATTAATTAACCAGAAGTTTTAGTTCAGCACATTTCATTTCCAGTTCAGTTATTTTTAGTTCTCTGAAACGACCAGACCATTAATTGCTGTTAAAGCCTCTTGTTTCTTTCATTCTTGTCCTTTCCCATTCCCTCTCTTGTACACCTAGTAAAAAAAAAGGTACCATCTCTTGAAGACAGAAGATGTCAACAGTCACTAGTAGAAAAAAATGATGATGATCAGCTTCAGCTATTTCCTGCTTGTTTCTTTCCAACAATAAAGTACTTTGTCTTTATCAGTGATGCCCTTTAAGCATGGCTGTAGACCTAGTAAAAAAACAAAAGAAGGTAATATCTCTTGAAGAACAGAATTGTCAGTAGCCACTAGTAGAAATAAAAGAAGATGATTGTAAAATTATCAAGTTCATAGCGTTCCTGGTTGTTTCTTTCCAATAATAAAGTACCTTGGCTTTAGCAGTGGTATGATGGTATCCTTTACGCATGGCTGAAATAATGTTTTGAAACACTAGAGATCCATGAAGTTGATATGTTGTCATGTCATTAATAGAAGTTCTTTCACAACGTTCACAACATGATCTTGTATCTTCTCCTGGTCTTCGAGGCCTTAAGGTTAGAATATATCTTAAGTTGTATTTTCTTCTTTCAGTTTTGTGGCTTTTGCCAATTAACACCCTATATCCCCTATGTGATGCTGGTTTTTTATTTTTATTTTATTTTTTTGCAATTTCTTTCCTCTGAAGTTTACTGTGTGATATTGGTTCTATGTGCTGGCTCCCGCGATGCTCCATGAACTAAGAACATAAGTTTTGCTTCCCAAGTATGGTTTAAATGAAGGTGGTGTTCTTGGATGGTAGAAGTAATAGCTATGATGGCTTTTCTCACAAACCTCAAGAACAAGCAAAAAGACAACTGATAAGTTAAACCCTGAGCATCGTGTAACGTATTCTGATTGGATGTCTGTAGTGCTGATGTTGTGGTAATTCTGGCTGTATGGTAGTCTTCAAATTATAATGCCTTCACTGT
>ONZK01003013.1:0-17411 GCA_900322385.1 Pharnaceum exiguum
AACAAGCTCATCAAATTGGAGCCATTCTCATTCTAGGAAAACTCAAACATTATTGTAATTGATTGGGATCAAGCCTAGGCCCTCAATCAACAAAATTTAGTGACTTAGAGACAGCATTAGAGGATTATTCAGAGAATTGTATTGCAACTCTTTTGATTAATAAAATTCAATTTGTCTCCTATATTTCTTGTTTATTTAATTTAGACTCGAAATTTGTGGCTACAAGTGTATTTTGGTGGTGAACTGGTGGGTAATCTATAATTGAAAGTGATACTTTACAATTTTTCTAATGGAATATCACGGTCTGCCCATCCACTTTGTTTTTGCAATGCCTTTCCTAGAACATCTCCAATGTCCACCAAGGCACCAACTTTGATGGTCCTCGGTGAAATTCTATTCTTGTTTTAAAAAAAATCCATTTCGTGCATGCATGCTGAAATCTAATTGCTCACCTGCTATCTAGCCATCTAGAGTAGGTTGTGCATTATACTACAAGTTTAAAATCATGCTCCATGACCAATATCCTAAAGGGATCTTAAAATGACCAATAGTAATTAGGAATGTTGTCCCACATTGAAGAGAGATTAAAGATTTAATTTGTATAAAAGGTTACTCCTCCTATTGTCAATTGGTTTTAAGGTGGAACCTCCATAGGCTCGGAAGGAGAAAAATATAAAATATAATCATTTTCGAAGAGAAGTTGGCCAACTTGCTCTTAGTAAAGAGTACTTTTCCACCCTGTTTGAGTTAATCCCTTCCATTATTTTGATCCACTTGTTTTTTTTCTTTATGATGTCACTTTAGATTGCATTTTAAAAGTGTTTCGCAGAAGGAATTAGTGGACTTCATTGTAATTCAAACCACCCAGTTATCCAGTGTTACACATTTTTTTGAATTGATCTTGATTGTAAGTGATAAAACTTTGAGATGCATGTTTTGATGAAAACCCCACCTTAATTTGAAGCTCAAATAAATAATCGAAACCAATGCACCCGCCATCTCCAACCTAGATCGAGTTCAATCAAAAAAAATTTTTTTTTTTGAGGGGAACCTAAATATAGATCACTTTGCAAAATGGACAATGAATTGAGGCTCAAAACAGTAATTCAAAGGAAAAAGTGCAATACATAATGGCAAAGCGGAAGTAAATAACATACCTATGGCTGACCGGGATCATGACTCATTTTTACCCGCTAATATTCTTGTCGCCATAGTCCCAAAACAATGCTAACTGTTTATACTTTTTCTTTTTTAATTTTTTGTGTGAAGAGCCTCCAATCTCTGTTCTTGCTAACTGCTTATACTGATCGCTAATTGCTCATTCTAATTGCTACATAGTAACTTCTAAATAAGGCCGCCCGTAACGGATAATATTTCACAGTGAAAAAGTTCATGTAATCTACCTCTACCTATATTTCAAAAAAAAAAAAAAAAAAAATTGACAAAACATGGATTACTTATTGATCAATTCCCATTTTTCAATCACCAAGTAAATATTATTGTCTCCATATGACGATATTTGTCAAATCTGCTTCATTCTACACTCTAATTAACTTTGATTGTAAGTGAAGACAGCCTTAGCTTCTTTGATATATTTACTCATGCCGAGGGCCATGTACGAGGATTTGCAGTGGGGAAAACATCTTGTATACATATGGTTAATGGAAGTCACAGCCATCAATCCATCATACTATTAATTTTAGTTCAAGGAAAGTGAAGCTATCGTTCCTTAAATGAACTTTCAGCATCAAGAATATTGTCAAACTAGTTGGCTGGCGTTTGCTTTCTAGAAGACAAACGAAAGATGTTGCAACAGTTGGAACAAAAAAACAAGAAGATCAAGAAGAAGAATGAGTAGTATGATCATCAAGGCATCTCTTTCATTCTTTGAATCTCTGATGACCGAAAAACTGTCGTTCTTTCTTCTAATTCTTTTTTAGTATCATTTTGAGTATTTTTGGGCTTCCTTCTACAGTTCTACTTGACTAATTGGCGAGAATAATACATTAATGTGACTTGTTAATTGCTTTATATTTGTTAGGTTTCCTATGTGTGTGGTGAAGTGTGGATTGTCTCACATCGGTGAAAGAGGAGGATGATAACTAGTATATAGGTTTGATGGGCTACTTCTCCTATTGCCGATGGTTGAGGGGTATTACGCAGAGTATTAATAAAGATTTGGTATATAGAGTTATTTATCTTGAACGTAGTTTGGTGTTGCTTGTTAACTTCTTATGGTATCGTGATTTTGTTTTGGTAAAAAATAATCTAGCGTCTTGTCACAAAACTAGCTACTCGTAATTTAGTTGCACCTACTCCATTAGATAATTCAACTTGATAATCATCACTTATAATTTTCTATGCTACTCTCTAAATTAGTCTATGCATTGACTTTGTAACATACGGTCTTCTATTACGAGGAAGTACTTTGGTTTGTTACAAATTTTGTTTAGAGGGTGGGGAAATTTGAACCTAATATCTAATAGATTACAATATCCAGTTGTTTCATGCGTCGTGCACTCGTGCAAAAGATGTCTACACTCTTTTAATCTTTTTTCTATGTATGTGTCTTAAAAAAAGTGTAGATTTTCTTTTTGTATTTTTATGTAACTTATATTCACTCTAGCCTTTTATTACCAAATCCAACCATATCTAAAACTCGTGTGAACATCTTTGGATCTCTGTACCATCAGGATAAAACTTCGATCAGTTGAAATATACATTGTTCATCATTTGGAGCTTTGTGATTATTAAAAACGTAAATGGAATGAAATAGGTAAATAAGACGTCCACATGATTTAATTTACAAATCCATCGAACATGAATGGAATTCGCTAATACCTAGTAGAACTCTTAGTGCGTGTATACCTTTTTCTAGAGATTTACACGATTACATGGATAACAATATGTGTGGTTTTGATTAGTGCTGCTAACGAACCGGCACGACGGCACATCCTGGACATTACATAATTTACATTATACACGCCATATCGCCTTGTAATCACGTCAGTTATTGTCATAGTTAATGTGGTCGTGTAAATCGGCGCATATTAAGTTCAGTTGTTTCCATATAAATTCAGTTTTTTCCAGTTAAATTAGGTTTTTTAAATAAGTTTAGTATAAGTTAAGTATAGTTACACTTTCAACCAGACAGAACTATAATTTTAGTAACTAAATAAAATTGAATTAGACTAAAATTGAACAAACTATAACAACAACAACAACAGTCCCAATATATCCCATCTTAAATGGGGTACTGAGGGAGCCTGATGTACGAAGCCTTACCTCGATTTTTTCAAATCGGGAGACTGTTTCCAAAATGACCCACTTAGTACCTTTATGAGAAGTGTCTTTGTTCCTGCAAGGAGAAAAATCGTTAGAATACTAAATGTATCCATTAAAAAAAACATTTGTACCTGCAGTGAAAAACATTAGTATCCAATATAACCATAAAAATATAAAATTGCGTATACCTGCCCAGCCTCCAAAACGAAACAAAGTACCTGTAAAAGCAAAAAACTGCGGGAAAGACGACAACTACAGTAGAAGTGCGATCTCAACATAAACAACAGATATACTAGACTCACCAAGTCCACAAGGCTAACACTACACCATGTCCTAACAGGACTAGTCCCCTACTCTAACAGTCTAGTATCCTAATCCTCATCCTCCAACATCTCCTATCTAAGGCCATGTACTCGCTAAGTGATAGGCTAGTTATATCGTGTCTAAGTGATAGGCTACTAAAACTGAACAAACTACTACACTATAATATGTGAAAAGTTTTCTTGAAATGAACTAATAATGTCACGATCCAAACTTTTTAAATAGAATGAAATCAAAGTTTGGGAAACATAATCCTAGCCTAACAATTCTCAATAAGTCTTTGGTACACCGGGTGTACACATAAACTGGGTGAATTTAAAACTAATAATAAAAGGGCTGACTAATGACATCAAAAATATGACTAATGGTATATGTTGTAATGTTTTGAAAAAACACTCGGTATACGTGATATAGAGTAGTTTGATTTTGATAGAGATAATGACCATTCACAAAAATTTAAAGAGGAGAAAAAATAGAACTGACATGCCTCAGTTGCAAAAAGGCCTCATTTTTAATGTGAAAGTACAAAAACGACGCTCTTAAAAGCGTCGCAAAGATACATTTTTCGACACAAGAAAGCGTCAAAAATTTATTGTCAGTAAAATTAAGCGTCAGAATGGTATGTTGACGCTTTTAAGCGTGGAGACATTTGATAGTTTAGGGCCTCAAATTTTGTTTGTCCTCTGATAGTGGGCCCCAATTGAGCCTACTGCACAAGACCTACTCTAACACTAAGCCGTCCCTGAGAACTGACTTAGGGTATGTTCTAAGTACTGATGTTTAAACAAGTCTGCTCAATTCAATTCAATTCAATTCAATTCAATTCCACGGATTTTCTTTTACAACTAATAACCACCAAACGATGGAGTATAGTTCGGTTTAAGAGTTTCAAGTTCAATTTAGTTCTAATCAGTTCAACAGTTCAAACCGTCGAAGACTAGCTCCAAGAGAATATGCCGTACGTAAAGGCAGGTTCAATTTAACTAAACTTAACTGAAAATAAGGAGGTTCAAACTTTATGAAAACTTTGTTTAATTAGTTTAAAACTCCAATTACTTTTCAAAATCTCTTTATTATATGATATAGGACTCATGAAACTAAATAACTACTCGTAACCTTTTTAAAGCCATACAAATAAAAACACATTTATATTATATCAAAACTTTTAAGTTTACAAGGGAATATTAGCTAAACTACACTGCATAGAGTTGGACCTGGTCAAATCCAACCTGAACCCGATCACCTGAACAGAACCGGATTAACCGGAACCCGAAGTAGACCCGAAATGTAAAGCTCGAAGTCACCTCGAGACTCAGTTTCACTCGAATCTAACCAAACCTTCAAAATGTATTTTTTAAGCCAAAGGTTTCAAAAATGATAGACCTGAAAACGATCTGAACTAAACTGAACCCGACACGAACTCTCATCCTGGCACAAAAATAAGTAAGCTAGACTGACCCCAACCAAAATCGATCCGAAAAGGTGTGATAGTGCCGAACTACTTTATTTAGAGATAATTAACTATATTTTTCTCATTTAAAGTGTACAAAGTACTCCGTATATACTAATGCCATCTTCTACGTCACTAAAAAAACCTTAAATTACCCAAAAAAAGTAGCAGTAATCAAATGTGTCAGATACTTGGTACATAAATACCTCAAGCCTAACCCATAAAATGATTTGAAAAAACATAACAGTCAAGAAAAACAGAGGTCTTCTCTTTTCTCCTACTTCTTGCTTCTTTCTTTTCCACGCACAGAAACAAAGTCCAAACTGCCTTCTAAAAATGAACCATCTCTGTATTCGCACGTTATATCTCACCTGAGACTGCTTCATACACATAAAATAAACATATCCCAGAGAGGGGGAAGCATGAAACTCTCTATTCCTCTCTCTGTCCTCACCCTCATCCTCTGTTTAACCCCTGTTTTAGTGTTATCTTCTGATACTTTAGCTTCTTCTGATAGTTTATCCATCAACGAAACGTTGGTCTCTTCTGGTGGGAAATTTGAGCTTGGGTTTTTCACCAAACGTGAAAGAAATTACGTTGGTATATGGTATAATGATATTCCTTCTGATGGTGTTTACATTTGGGTGGCTAATAGAGATGCACCCTCATTGAGTAACACATGCATGTTTAAGCTAGGTGATCATGCAAACTTGGAAATTCGAGATAACGTGGCTAATGTAAGGTGGTCAACAAATCATGTTAATGCTACAAACCCGGTTGTTCAGCTTTTGGATTCAGGTAATTTGGTGGTCCGGGAAGCCGGTGATCCGAACCCGGATCATTACCTTTGGCAAAGCTTTGATCACCCGACCGACACTCTCGTACCGGGTCAGAAACTCGGGTGGAACCTTAAAACTGGTCTAGACCGGTTTTTAACGTCGTGGCGGAGTTCGGATAATCCGGCTTTGGGTAACTATTCATTCAAGTTGGATTATAATGGTGACCCGGAGATATATTTGTGGAATGGGAATCAAGTTATTTATCGGAGCGGTCCGTGGGTCGGGCAACGGTTTAGTGGGGTACCCGAGATGAAATCGGGTAATTCCGGTTTTAATTTTACATTTTACCCCGGTCCGGATGAGGTTTATTACACATTTCAATTACCACCTAATGACAAGATTAAGTCAAGGTTAATGGTGAGTTATGATGGGTTTTTACAAAGATATACATGGGTCCCGGATGGTAAGCAATGGAGTTTATTTTGGTATGCTAGGAAGGATCAATGTGATTTTTATAGGACATGTGGACCTTATGGTGTATGCAACACTAGTAACTTGTCATTATGCCAATGTCCACAAGGGTTCATACCTAAGAACCAACAAGCTTGGAATTTGAGAGATTGGTCGAGTGGTTGTGAAAGGGAGACTAATTTAGATTGTAGTAATGATGGGTTTTTGGTGTTGGAAAATATGAAATTGCCTGAGACATCATCTGCTGTAGTTGATAGAAGTATCGATATTAACCAATGTAGAAATATGTGCAAAACTAATTGCAATTGCACGGCATATGCTAATTCGGAAGTGGTCCAAGGGGTTGGAAGTGGTTGCGTTATTTGGACTGGTGATCTTACGGATTTGCGAGATTATGTTGATGGAGGACAAAATTTGTACGTTCGCTTGGCTGCCTCTGATTTAGGTATGTACATCGTACCTCTTTCGTTTCATACTTTTCCATATTATTGTGTTCAATCTTTGGTTCATGCACAATGCAACCTTTAATTTTGCTTTCGTAGTAAGAAACTAAGAAGCAAGATACTCCCTATACTCTAATGATTATGAATATCGTTCTACAATTCGCATTTGGTCAATTGGTCTGAACTCTTTGTACATCCTTTCACACACACATTGGACACACATTGGGACGCATGCAAAAGAAAAAAAAAGGAAACAAAAATGGTGAAAATTGTGCTTTCCATGTTGTCTGAACTCTGTAGAACGGGTAAGTAGGAACACACTTCATATGGATAATAATTAAGCTAAATTAGCAATAGATAAGATTGGTGCGTTTATCATTCGTTGGTTATTGGTGAGAAAGATCTGCCGAACATTGGAAGTTAGTGCAATATTCTTTAGTTTGGCTGGATAATAACAATATTTGTTTATTACTTTGAGAAGACCTATTAATTCTTTATTTATTTATTGAATCTACCAGTAGAATGTATGAGTTTGACTAATGAAATGGGATGAGGAGTACGTGCAACACCACTAAGATAGCGTATTGCAACTTGGAACCAACCAGTTCTATAGGTTATGATTAGGAATTGTTAGCACCAACGAAACTGAGGCCTCTTATAGCTTCCTCGAACTTTTAGATAGATTCTTGTTGAATTTTTAAATGGTGTCCCCTGATGATGGTACACCCAACTATAAACAGAGCTTCTAAAGAGGCGAAACGAAAGGGCTCGTTCAATAGACAATTGTGCTGAACATGGTTGACTAAGGTATAGTTCTTTAGAACTCAAATAATGAACCGAATTCTAATTATGATAAAAATAAACTTCTGATATGAAGTTACATTAAAATTTCCAAACTAAACTGAATTGAATAAAAAAATTATGAAAATTAGATAGTAAAGAACAGACCTTTACTGAATTTAATTGAATCAAAGTGGTAAAATCTCAATCACGTTAAAATCATCAAAGAACAAAGAGCTAAGCTTCACTGAATAGAAAGCTATTAAGCTAAATTTGGTTGAAACGGAAGACACATAAATCACTTAGTACGGAGTAGTGATTTAGAGCCAGATATGTAGTACTCTATTGAAGTACATTCTAACCATTTGAGTTTTGGCGTACGTGTGATAGGGATTTGGGACTTTTTGTACTGAACATGACTAAAGCAATTTTAGCTATAAGCCACGTGCTTAAAGTATTACAGTATGAAGTTATGATTGTTCATTGTGGAATCAAGAAAAGACGATAGGTGACCCAATTTGAAAATCTAAATCCACTCAAAGGTGCCAAAAAACATTGTACAGTAACAGATAACTGATAGCAATATGTCAAAACATAAGCGCTGTTCGAGATAAAATATCACTATCATGGGGCGGCTTAAATTCCCCTTGATCAGTGGCATAAAATGACTTTATTGTTTCCAGTCTCTAGCTAGCGGGACCTTTGAAAATAATACTATCTTTGGAAATTAAATGTTTTTAGACTTATGCATCGTTTCCTTAGATTTGAGTGAATACGAAATTCTTGAATTATGTAGTCGGAAGTTGTAAAACGAATATTCCCAAATTAAGTGTGACCAAATTGAAATTAATTGAATGTTCCTTAATTGAAGACAAGAGGGATGAAGTCCTGAAAATGGTGCTTTTTTAAGTTTTATTTTACGTTCTCAAAAAAAAAAAAGTTTGAGTCTTAAACAAATGGATTAGGTTTTTTTGGGGGGTGTGAAGGGGCATTGAGGCCGTTGGAAATCGAATCCTCAACTTTAAGGGTTGAAATTGTGCACTCTACCACATAAGTAACTGTCTCTTTTCGATCAGGGTTAAAAGAATAAATAGTTTACTTAGTCCATCGAGTTCAACTCTAAACAACTTTAAAAAGTTTAGTTCAATTCAAATTTAAAAGGTTTCAAATAACATGCTCTTGTATGTAGGAACATAAAATAGCTATTTAAGAGATTATATTTGATTTTCGGATTTAATTTTAAAAGGAAAAACATATAACAACACTAACTCATCAACTGCTATCATATGGGTTGTTATTTTATCCTGATTGTGTAGTAGTGTTGGATGAGCTTCTCTTAACTATAATGTATGAGTGCAACTCTCCTCAAGTGCACTTGTGCATTGGAGCAAGAACAACCGTTGGATTATAGAAGACAAATAGGAGGGGGTTTTGGAGGGTGCATATTTTCACCCTTGGATGAGGTACTTGACCCTCAAGTACCGGAGAAGATCCTCCCTCATAATTGGGAGTGTTTGGCAAATTTTTTTTTTATAGCATATCTCGTCTTTTTATGTCTTCACATCAATCTGCTATTAAATTTACTCTTTTCTTATTTTGTCATTTTCTCTCTCACATCAATCGTCAATCTGCTATTTGTTTCTACTATTTGCTAATTACCCAAACAGGGCCAATGTATGGTTCAACACAGTGGCGGATCCATGTCTATTGTTGTTAAAGCATTTGTCTCCGGCCCACTTGGAAGGTAAAAAAGGGTTAGGCAACTTTGTCCTTACAACTTTAAATAGTTGTAAGGAGTTGCAACAAAAAATATAGGATTAATCTTGATAAACTTTAGCAAAGTTGTAAGTTGAGGTATTTATATGAATACCTCTTTTTGCAACTATTACAATAAATGTACATGATTTATGATTGGTTCATTTAATTATTTTTTTCTCACTTAATTTTATGCAAATCTAAATTTAAAATTAAATTAAAATATATGGAAAGTTTTATCAAAGTTGTAAGGATAATGTGGTGGTGAAAATAGAGTTGCAAGTGGAGTGTAAGATAATGTGGCATGTATAAAAATTTATGTATTGTTGCAAATGAGTTGTAGGGATAAACTTGCCCTTATGTTTGCAACAAAACACAGCATAAGAGACAACACGTACTCATATGATCATATCCTTACCTTTTGACCCTAGGAACACCCCGTCATAGAAGCTGAGAATAATTTGTTAAGCCTTCCTAGTTTGTAGTTTCCCATTTATTGGACGGAGAACATTAAAAAAAATCAACACACGGAGTAGTAGTACGTAGTTCTTAAGTAGGAGTAGGGTCACTCGTGTGGCATACATTTGCTCGTTGATTGGGCTTCCTGCACTTTGAATGAATGTGAATTCTCACCCCACTGAAATGCCAGAAGAGGCTGCGAAAATAAAGAAATAGCAGCAGCCGTCTAGAGTTTATTTTGTTTTTGCAACAGCAGTGTTGTTTACCACTTCAGCTACAATAATCGTTGTCTTTGAGTAATGTAACTTATCGTGGCCGGCCGGGGTTGTTAAACAGTTGAACTATTCATATTATCTACGTAATGTCATGGTCAAATATTTATGGTCGGAACACTCAGTCAAACCACCTTTAACAATTATATTTGTTAATTTGTTTCGTTATGGTGATGCAGTCCGGCTTTAGTGTTTCGAATGGTCTCACCGTGTCATTTTGTATTCCATTTAATCTTTTCTATCCGTGATTTGTTAATCATTACAAGGAAAGTGCATATGAACACTGGTTGAATTGAATTGAATTGATATGAACACTTAGCTTGGCCGGTTGGTACTTGAGTCTACCTCGTGTCCCATTATCGAATTTTGAATATAGTTTCATGACTTTCATCTTTTCAATATGGTTGGCCGGTTGGTCCCCAACTCCATATAAAGATTTGTAGCAAAAATATCTTTTGTTTCTGCTTTTTGTTACAATAATGAAATTTGAAGGTTTAATGACTGGAATTGACATGCCCTGCTAGATGGATATCCAACAAATATTAACACTAATGGCTTGAAAAGTTCTCATAAACAAAACAAATATTAAAAAAATTACTGGGACATGGGGATGCCAATACGATTGTAGAACGGTCTAATTAGAAGAAAAGTATCATAAAAGCCCATATTTGTAATTAGTGACGGCAAAATTGGAAGTTCGTCGTGCCTTTTGGTCAAAAATTTCATTTGAAGATGTCTAAACAACACTTTACGGGTGTTCCAACAAAGAGTGTTATTACAAACTTAAAGTCTTAAACTAATAAAAGAGGTGTCATGACAAATTTTCAAATAGTTAAACAAAAGTTTAGTTCTCAGCTTATTTAACATCAGCCGAGAAGAAGTGATTGAAGAACATGCCCTAATTGAACCATGTAGACTAATTCTTGAATTCCAATTTATGTTTACTTACACTCGACCTTAAATGCATCTATTCTAACTTCAAAAAGCAAAAGAGAGGAAAAAGATATGATGTCTTACTTGATCATAGAGGATAGAGTAATGGCTATTTCGATTGATAAGCAAGTTAACACATTTACTACTTTACCCAAAGGGGCTTTCACCTCATAGATTAGCAGGTTTTATCATCATTTGAAAAATCTCAACTATTGTGGAACTTGTAATATTTATCAACCAATGTACATTTTTTTTGATATCAACTATCAATGTACATTGGATATACTCATATGCCTGCATTGATTGATTGTTTTTTCTTCTTTTTCACCCCATTGCATCAAAAGACTGCATACTATTGTGCTATATCATCGAGCAAGATTTTAACTTGGCTTTACGCCTTTTATCTTAATTTAGTTGGGAATTCAGTCTCTGGGAATTCTTCTAATAAGGGAAAATATGTCATTATGGGAGTTGGAATAGCTCTTGCTGCTGCAGTGATTCTGATCCTGTTAAGCATTATGATCACACTGAAGCGCAGAAGTAACCGTAATCTACAACGAGGAAGTATCTTAGACCCAAGAGGTAAAATTTCGACTGTCAATCAATCAGCATGATCTAAGACTTCAAATATATTTGTTCACTGTCTGATTGTTCGTTGTGTTACAGCATCCAGGCCAGGAACAGCTGGAAGAAGCCAAGAAATTCTTCTTAGTGGACAAACAATCTCTAGTAAGAGAGACCAATCAGGGGAAGCCAGAACGTCAGATGATTTAGACTTGCCTTTATTGGATCTGTACACCATAGAACAAGCTACTGATAACTTCTCTGATGCAAATAAAATCGGACAAGGTGGTTTTGGCCGCGTCTATAAGGTATGTTATGTTATGTTTGTAGGACTACGCGATTTCTTATGCATATATAAAGTTCTTGCAACTGTAATGGTCATTTGTCTGACTATGATCTGATATGTCATTACAAATGTAGGCAGTGTTTTCTGATGGGAGCGAAGTTGCTGTTAAGAGACTCTCTAGAGAATCAGGACAAGGAGCGGAAGAATTCAAGAATGAAGTCAGATTAATTGCCAAGCTTCAGCACAGAAACCTTGTTCGTTTACTTGGCTGTTGTGTAGAAATGGATGAAAAGATGCTAGTCTACGAGTACCTCAAAAACAGAAGTCTTGATTCATTTGTTTTCCGTATGTCTTCTGTTTCCATATAGTTTTTATTGTTACTTCAATTTCAGAATTTGTGCATGACATTTTAATCTTATTCACTACTTCTACTTGCAGATAAAGAAAGGAGTGCAATGCTCAATTGGGACAAGCGATTCAACATTATTTGTGGAATAGCACGAGGACTGCTGTATCTTCATCAAGATTCAAGATACAGAATAATCCACAGAGATCTAAAAGCTAGCAATATTCTGCTCGATGGAGAAATGAATCCAAAAATATCAGATTTTGGCATGGCGAGGATTTTTGGTGGAGATGAGATTGAAGGAAATACGAGAAGGGTAGTCGGAACATAGTAAGTAATCAGCCACAAAGACTGCTATACACTACAGAACTAACAACTGATATTTATTTCCTTTATATCAATATTCATGTCATATGTTTGTTAACTTTGGAGGTAAATTTTCTTATGCAGTGGCTACATGGCACCAGAATACGCAATGGACGGAATTTTCTCTATAAAGTCAGATGTGTTTAGCTTTGGAGTATTAGTCCTGGAGATAGTGAGCGGGAAGAAGAACAAAGGATTTTATAATTCTGATCATGAGCTTAATCTTCTTGGTTATGTAAGTTCCTATGTATACATTACTATGTACAAACCTCATTTTAGTTAGTTGACATTAGCATGACCCCATAATTTACATTGATAGGCATGGAAGCTATGGAAGGAAGGAAAAGGAACCGAGTTGCTTGACATTTCTATAGGAGATATGTACTCAATACACGAAGTATTGAGGTGCATTCAAGTAGGACTTTTATGTGTGCAAGAGAGGCAAGAAGACAGACCGACGATGGCATCCGTGGTCTTAATGTTGAGCAGTGAATCTGCATGCTTGCCACAACCGCGGCTCCCTGGATTTTGTTTAGGGTGGAACCCTAATGAGACAGATTCTTCTTCTAGTAGGCAAGATGAGTCATTTACAGTGAATCAAGTTACAGTCACCATGCTAAATGCTAGATAGCAGAGAATCAAATATAGCTAAACTGGCCTTTTGTACATCTAGCAAGATACTAGTTCTTTTTTTTCCCCAGTTTTCAGCCCTTTGTATAATTATACGCATAGAGGGGGATGAGAAAGTTAGGAAAATCACAAGGAAAGCATTTTTGCGTCGAGGTGTAATCAAGTTGAAAAAAGAAATTGTACATTTTTTGAAAGTATCCTACAGATTCGATTAATCGCAAAACACTTGTGTTCTGCCTTCGCCTGCGCGGTATCTGATACTGGTGTAGGATAAATATGTGGTTAAAGAACACTGGAAACATATGCCAAATCTAAACTTGTATCAACAATCATAGTTTTGAATACACATTCAGATATTCTGAATGCTTTATCTTTTGAAAATTAATAATAAAAAAGATAGGCTAGATATGATGCAACAAGGACTGATGATTCACATAATCACATCTTAGACCTTGAGTTAATTGAGTGTCAATCTTAACCAATAGGCAATATGTAAACACTTCATTACACATCTTCTATAGAACATTCTCCTTCAGCCTCAGTCCTTGGTTACGTGACCGCGATTCTTGTGCTAAAGCTGAGTTACACACATGTTGGCACAACCAGAACTCCATCTCAGTATGCAATCTGTAGTCTGAAAATATATCTCTATGGCAGCAGAACAACATCATGTTATGTTCCTGCTGTCAAAGATTACAGACTTGCGACGTTGTTACACTAAATTGGGACTTTTTAGATTTAAGATCATCACTGTTGCAGTGCTGCCCATCAGCTAGCTGCCTAGCTTGACAAGGTTCATTGTTCATTGTTCATTGTTCAGTACTTCAGTTGGCAAATGTTTCATTTTTTCAAGGCAAAAGGCCAAAATGTTCTGAATTTTGGGTCAGATGATGGGCCAACAATTGGCCCACAAAAACTGGGTCTTAGTTTATGTTTCCATCTAACACCAACAATTTGAATGGTCCTAAACTGGCCTGCCAACCATGACCAGTCTGGTGAAATTGTGGACTGACATGAATTTATGTTGCGCATTCAAAAATAATAAACCTGAAATATGATCATTATAAATACTCTTCCATCAGAAAAAAGATCATTCTAAACACTCAAAAAGTTATTTGAATTCAACACATTTACTATTAAACCATGACGTATTAACTCATTATGAAACCCTTCTCAAGATATAAAAGATTATTAGTTGTACCCATCTAACATATATCCATGCTTTTCATCCTTGATATGTTATTTGTACAATATTTGAGTTCTTAAGCATGATATTAGAATTTTGAGTTTAATTCATTTCTCCTTCAATTCAGAACTGATCCATACTTAACTCAATTGAATTAAGCAACGTTATTTCACCGAATGGGACAAGTTTTTTGTGTTACCTTGTTGTGCTAGACTACTAGTTGTAAAAACTAATAATTTTTTTAGTTGTCAGAAGCTTTGCTCCGACTACGTCTAAACCCGGCCCAAGGTTTCTACATACGATAAGGCTCAAACTCAAGACTTCACTTAAAAGGTATGGAACTGTATACCAGCCCTAGCCAACCACACATTTATTTGTAAATAATACAACGTAACATTTAGTTGTAATATTTTCTTTGGCGAGTGTACACGTAACTAGTTGAAGTTAGTTACGTTAGGAGTTAGGACAAACAAGTACATCAAAGGGAAGATACTATTACTGGCAGGCGGCTGACCTGACCCACATAGTTATGCGTGCAACTAATCACTCATCATCATAATCACCATCACCGTTTAATTTTCCCGTTAGTTACTTCCATCAATCTCAACCCACCGTCTTTCTAACTCAACACAACATATTTCACCGGAGTTTTCTCAGAGACAATTTATCGAACACAAAATGGCCGACACAAAAGAACAGCTCAAATCTGAAGCTTTGTTAGAACTAATGAAAACCCATCTTACCACTGACGTTGGTAAAGACCTTGTTAAGAAGATTGGTCTGGTCTATCAGATGCATATTGCTCCCAAGGTCCAATCTTTACTCCTTCCTCTCTCTCTTTTATCACTTTTGGTTATGTTATGATCATGGGAAGAAAAAAAGGGTTCTTTACTTGTGAATTTTGGCTATTTGATTGGTTTTGTGATGTGGGTTTTCTTTAGAATTGGCTAAAAATTGGGTTTGGTAAAACAAGAGTTTTTTCATGGCTAATATGTTAGTGTGATTATTTGTGATTTTCATTGGTTTTGTGATGTGGATTTTGTTTATGATGTGGTTTTATATATTTTGTGATGTGGGAATTGCTTGTAATGAGCTGAAAGTTGGGTTCATTGAGGTTTTTTGAAAAGTAAAGATTAAATTTTTAGAAGTTTGTGATTTTGTTTGATTTTGTAATATTGGGTATTCTTTGTTTCATTGCAGCATTTAGTGTCAATCTCGGAAACAACCTCTTTGTTTTCTTAAATAGGGGTAAAGGTTGCGTACATCCCGAACCCGAGCACCCCCATTGTTGTTGTTGTTGTTTCTTAGTAATTGCAAAAAGTGATCTTTCTTTAAACATAAAATTGAGTTGAGTTTTTGTTAGGTGGGTATTGTTTATATGTAGGAAAAAGTAGGGTTTATTGAAGTAATTTTAAGTGTTAAAAGATGTTCCTTAGACTTGTAAAAAAGCTTGAAATTTGTGGTTTGGTTTGATTTTATGATGTTGATATTTTTGTAATTGCAAAAAGTGATGTGAATCTTTCTTTAATCATGAAAAAGGGTTGGGAGTAGTTGTGATTGTGATCCATTTTGTGAGGTGTGTTTTGTTTATAATTGGCAGAAAATTGGGTTCAATGAGGTGATTTATACTGTGGACCTGAAGAAGGGTGAAGTTAAGAAAGGTTAGTGGTTTTTTCTTCACAGTTTCTGACTTTGTATCTCTAGTTGTTGAAGTTTGGAGATAATTTTTTTCTCTGTTGCCTGAGGAAGGTGTTAATGTTTTTTTAATTTATATAGGTGCATATGAAGGAGGGAAGCCAGATGCCACATTTTCATTCAAGGATGAAGATTTCGTGAAGATTGCTACTGGAAAAATGAACCCACAAATTGCCTTTATGAGGGGTGCAATGAAGATTAAGGGTAGCATCAGTGCTGCCCAGAAGTTTACACCTGATATCTTCCCTAAGCCTTCTAAGATGTGATTTTGTTTTTCCTGTGTTATTGTAACAAGAAGATGCTGTGTGTGAAGGGAGGAGTTAGTGGATAGAAAATGGCATATTACCTTATAAGATTAGTTGAAAAATAATAGTTTTACCATGTTATTTGGAAGAATCCTGATTCTCATATGGCAATTTGTTGTTGCTGTTGTTCTACTATGGTTTTCCAGTTAATAAAATTTGGTTCTTGGAATTTCTGCCATCAAAAAACAAAATTCTTGTTGATTTAGTACGATGTTCTATTCACCATTTTATTATATTTTCTGCTATTTTGGTCTGCGTGTGTGTCCTGAGGGAACTCTTCTTCTGATGAATTTCATGGCGATAAGTTAGTAGGGGTCTTTCCTTTGCATTCATCTGTTTTGTATGGATTCTCATCTATGTCTCCTTGAATTGTTTGTGGTTCTTATGTGGGTTTATGCAAGGAGTGTGAGAACACAAAATGGTGCTTGTTGCCCTTTGATGTGTTGGGGGTGTGTCGGTGAGACCTTAATATAGGTTGTTTCTGCTTAAATGTCAGAAAATTGGAACCTAGTTGCTTGGAGTAACAGCATGGAAGCTATTTAGTTTAATACATCTACAGATGTTGTATATTGCTGCAATCCTTTGGTGCTTCTACAAGGATTCACTGAAGTAAAGTAGGCACCTCTTCGACTGATACTTAACAGATAACTGGGATGTCCCTCAGCATTCAAACGAGCTTTGATTTCGGCTGGATTTCTACTTTGAGGGCATTTGTGGTGTTTGGCATTATGTATAATGTTGCAGACTCGAAAGGTACATCTTCGTCAGAAATTACCAGATAGGAGTATAGGAAACTGCAGAAGACAGACAAACAGATAATGCTGATTTATACTCTTCCATGGTTCTATATTTCTAGTATCTGGAACCTGTTCTGTTCTGTTCTCTCTAACCCCGCCCCCTTCTTCTTTTTTCTTCTTCTTCCTTTGAAGGCCTTACAATATTGTTGATGGTGAAACAGACATCATTGAGTTGGCCCTAGACTCAGCGGACTTACTATGTGTGAAATAAGAACCTGAAAACAGTAGCGGATGTTGTTCTGATTTTGTGTTCGTTTTTAGACACCTGCTGATTTATCACTGAAAGCA
>ONZK01003013.1:17774-31295 GCA_900322385.1 Pharnaceum exiguum
GGGGGGGGGGGGGGGGGGGGGGGGGGGGGGGGGGGGGGGGGGGGGGGGTTGATGACTTGAGAAGCCTTAAGAAATTTGGGACACTGCACTTACTGGTAGCTCATGCCATTGGCGGGACTGATGTCATCTTCCTGTTACAAACTACATTATATTGATGTGGTTAATTTAGTGTCTATCGTCTTGGTTGGCTGGTTTATGGAGTGGATCGGGACATGCAACATGCGAAGTATTGTTTCTTTCTTTTCTTTTTTCTTTTTTAAGGCAGGCAATGTCACTGATATGTCAGTCAGATTTAGCTTAGCTCCTGTCAATACCACATCTCAGCTTTGTCTGCTCTTGGTCCATCTCCATGTCTAACAAAAATGCAGGTCCATTTGTGCATGGAGACGGAAATGCATGCACGGCTTTTGGCTAATTCCCTCATCCTCCTCAGAGGAACTCATCAATGACTGAGGGCCACTGAGTACAGGTATATATGGTTGTCAACCTTGATTTCACTTTCATATGGGGTTTCTCCCTCGTCTGTGCCTTCATCATTCAACCATTGGAAGATGTGTGGTGACTTCTTCCACATCATAGGAAAAGAAGACGGATCTGTGTGTTTTGTTTATTTATTTACTTCTACTTCTCTGATCAGTCTGTATTTTTGTTGTGTTGAGATAGTTGAGATGGTAATGAACTGCATCTGATTTCCTATGGATTATGATATCATCTTGTGTGCAACCCAATGATTTGGATCATTATTTGTTTCCATGTTCTGAACAGTGGATTTTTGGAGACGTTTCTATGTGGCATTGTGAGTGGGATTAGGTAATGGATGAATAGATGTCAAAGTGATAGAAAGATATCACTTGGAGATTTTATATTTGTTTATTACCAGTCATCTCTCTTTCAAAGCTTTACCATGCAAGTAAGACAAAGTCTGGTGTTTCATATGATGATGTCACGTTCAACTTTCCACAGCAGAAGAAACTTTGATGAGCTTCTGTTTGATATCATGGAGTCAGCAGTGTGATATTGCCTATCGAATGTTAGCAGTGTTGTGTATTAGTATGGTGCCGTCATTGCTTGGGAAGGTACAGCTGTCATTAATTCTGTTTGGTTGTAGGTGTGAATTGAGATGCATCATAAATTCATAATATCCAACTAGTAGCCAGTATATAGCCTCCACATAGTTTAGAGTCTAGAGAACCTTTTGCTCCCAATAACTTGTCAAAGAAGTAGACCTTGCACCTAAATCAATTAATGAGACAACTATGAGAAACATGAAAGTATGATTTTTCTCTCATCACCCCCTTCAAAGTGTGCTTCTAAAAAAACTTTCTGTTTGTAGGCTTCCCAAACAAGGAGGTTTGTCAGCTTTCTGCTGGCATTTTTTTGACAATATGCTTTTAGGAGCTCTTTTCTTATTACTTTCACTACCTCTATGTCATCCTGCTGACTTAATAAGTATTTCCAGTCCTCTCAAAGATGGTGAAGTTTTGACATCAAAGGGAGGAAAGTTCACTTTAGGTTTCTTCAGTCCTGGAAATTCCACCCGTAGATACATTGGAATCTGGTTCACCAAAGTTTCTCTTCAGACTGTAGTTTGGGTTGCGAACAGAGATAAACCCGTCAGTGATTCTGATGGTGTACTTTCTATAAATGCAGATGCCAATCTCAAGGTTTTCTCCGGGAGTTCTGTTGTATGGTCCACGAATATACCATTTCCGGGCTTACAAATCGACAACAGCACCTCATGCCAATTGCTAGATTCTGGTAATTTAGTGGTGACTTCAAACAATGGCAAGACGGTGTTATGGCAGGGTTTTGATCACCTAACGGACACTTTTCTGCCAGGAATGAAACTGGGACTTGATAAACGAACGGGACTGAATCGTTACTTGACATCTTGGAAATCTATAGACGATCCTGGTTCTGGTAATTGTAGTTTCCAGGTTGAACCAAATGGGGATCCTCAGTTCTTCTTGTACCAGGGGTCAAACCCGCTGTGGCGGAGTGGTCCATGGGTTGGGTCAAGATGGAGTGGTGTGCCTGAAATGACACGTTCTTTTATCTTCAATTACAGTTATGTGAGCACCCCGAATGAGATTAGTGTGACCTACTCCGTTCTCAATGATTCAATCATTTCGATAATGCTTGTGGACTGTTCTACTGCGACACTGAAGAGGCAAACCTGGCAAGAAAACGGCAAGCGATGGATTGAGTTCTGGTCTGTCCCCAAGGAGCTTTGTGATGAGTATGAGCAGTGCGGTGAATATGGCAGCTGCAACCCCAACAGCGGCAACCAATTTGAGTGTTCATGTTTACCTGGGTACAATTCTTGAACCCATACCTGATGATTCGAAAACATTCCAACCTTCATTCTGAAAATTTCGTTGTCCCCTGCATTACTTCAACTACCAAGTCCCACAAATGGGTCTGAAGTATGCATGGATCCTCATCCTCTTTTTCTTTAGGCAATCTGTAATTTCAGAATTTCCATTAACTGTAACTTACATTTTGACGACATACCTAGTGTAGATTGCTCCTAGCCTAAGCTGACATATTATCCCCATTATCTAAGACTGAAATTCCAATAGGTATCGACCCAAATCACCACGAGATTGGTATCTAAGAGATGGATCACAAGGTTGCGTGAGAGAGGAGAATACGTCTATGTGCAGAAACAGAGAAGGGTTTCTGAAGTTAGCAAGTGTCAAGTTACCAGACACATCAAAGGCTGTGGTAAACACAAGCATGACATTGAAAGAGTGCGAGGAAGCATGCTTGAAGAACTGCTCTTGCATGGGATACACCAGCAATGGAGGCACAGGCTGCATTGCACTGTACGAAAAGCTGATTGACACCAGAATTTATCCCAGTGGGGGGCAAGATTTATACTTTCGTGCTGATTCAACTTCCTTGGGTAAGCGTCATTGAAGACCTGATTATTCGATTCTTTATGCTATGCCACTGCTAGATATACATTTCCTATGTTGTGGTGATGATTATTTCCAAATTCTTAAATATCTTGTTTGGTTGTATGTTACAGTTATTTCACGCACTGGGAGGGAGGATCAATAGTAAATGAGAACTAATGAGATATAAATAAGATTAAGTTGGAAGCTCATAACATTAGATTATTCCTCTGAAGTATCTTTTTGTTTTGTATGTTGAATGGTGCATGGTAATGGGTGGTGAAGCAACCTGTTCAAGAAAAGGAGGTGGGAGAAGGGGGGGGCACATTGTTGAGTGTTGCGCCTTCTGTGGAATCCTTGGTTGATAATCCGAGTTTCTTAGGCAATGCTCATGTTATATTTTGGTGTAGTTTTCAAATGTATGATATGTGAAATAATGCAATAATCAATTGTCCACTCCAGCTAGTGAAGTTGGTGTGGGTGAGTCACCTTAAACATATCGTGTAGTATCTGCGAGTGCTGATACTGGGTGAATAGCCTTAGCATAAGATACAGATTTAGCTTTCAGTCTGTTCAATTGGTCCTGGGGAAGGAGGGGATTGAAAGTCCTAATCATATAATCACTTTCAATACCCCCTTCCCCTACCATTTTGTATGAAAGTATCCCACAAGTTGCTGAATTCTACGCTGAGGGCCTCGAAACTTTGGTGCGGATGAAGCTCATGGAATGTAAAACGAATTTCCTTGTATCAAAGAGAGAAATAGCGCATGGTTTTAATAATGTAGTTATTTTCAACTATGACCTGTATCTGGCATGTTTAGAATATCTACTGGTGGAGGGGTACAATTTCTGGAACTCATATCAATCGTTGATGCGCAGCAAAGTACCAGAAGTCTAAAGGCCCTCTCTCAAATAAAAAGATGGAAGCAGTTCTTATTGTGCTTTCAGTGCTAGCATTCACAATACTGGTCACCTTAACATGGATTTGGGTTCATAAGAAGAAGAAAAGAGGTACATATTCTGATCTCTTATGCTTTGTTTCTCTGCTATAAGTAGGCTGGCCGGCTGGGTATCACTGACTCATGATTTGGTTATCTGCACTATTCGTGGTTACATGTCCTATTTTTCTTGCAGCAGTATGTTGTCTTCTGAAGCTAAAACATCTAGGCAAGTCATATTTTGTTGATGCATCACCCAGTTTTTCTTAAATTGCAGAGAGGGAAGAGGAACATGAAAGGTCTCTCTGGACGAGAGATTCTGAAGAAAGCAATGCAAATTCTGACCTGCCTTTCTTCAGTCGCAGTGAGATTGCCGCAGCCACTGATAATTTCAGTTTAGCAAATAAGCTGGGAGAAGGTGGTTTTGGAGCTGTATACAAGGTGCTGGTTCTTGGAGTAGATACTTGATTAGACTGTACATCTTCTGAGACATAACTGACTGTGGTTTGTTACCATTGGACAATCAACTATGTCGCTCACATTATGGTGAAAAATGTTTCCTGTCTCAGGGTAGGTTGAGCACCGGGCAAGAGATCGCTGTAAAAAGGCTAGCCCAAAATTCAGGTCAAGGCATACAAGAGTTTAAGAATGAAGTGAGGCTAATTGCCAAACTTCAGCACAGGAACCTAGTTAAAATGTTAGGTTGTTGCATCCGAGGAGAGGAGAAGATGTTAATCTACGAATTTATGCCAAACAATAGCTTGGAAAAATTCATTTTCAGTATGCATATTCCCTTATACACTCTTAATCTCTGCGGGAAACATGATTTTCAAGATCCTCACTTACCATGATGTTATGGCCATCGATGCAGAGGAAGAGAAGAGATCTTCTATGGATTGGAAAATGCGCTTTGACATTATACTGGGGATTGCTCGAGGAATGTTATATCTTCACCAGGACTCCCGATTGAGAATTATCCACCGGGACCTGAAAGCAGGAAATGTCCTACTTGACATAGACATGGTCCCAAAAGTTGCAGATTTCGGAATGGCTAAGATATTTGGGGGTGATGAAGATCAAGCCAACACAACTAGAGTGGTTGGAACCTAGTAAGTTTTTTGCAGAAATCCGTTTCGCACATTTTTTAAGGGTAAAATAAACTTTCTGGCACTTGCACCTCAGCCACTGATATGAGACGTATGACCATTTGTCTTTTCGTTTGTATTGCATTGCAGTGGATACATGGCACCAGAGTATGCATTAGAAGGGCTAATTTCGGTGAAGTCTGATGTTTTCAGCTTCGGAGTACTTGTATTGGAGATCATCACTGGTAGAAAGAACTCTGGTTTCTATCATGACAACCCCTCAATCAATTTAGTTGGTCATGTAAGTAAATGTGATGACATTTTCTGTCTTGGGCATTACTTCTCATTATATCAGATTGTTATCGTGCTTCAACAATGCTGTAACATTTCAACCGATTTACCAGCTACAGCTAAGTCGTAAACTAAACCATGTAGCATAATTTTTCAGGTTTGGGACCTATGGCAGGCTGGGAGAGCATTGGAGATAATGGATCCGTCACTAAACCTGAATGAAACTACAGCTGAGGAAGAGCTCTTGATATGCATACAAATCGGGTTATTATGTGTGCAGGAGTGTGCAGAAGATCGACCAACAATGTCAGCAGTGGTTTTCATGCTAAGCAATAAAATGGAACTTCCTTCTCCCAAGCAACCTGCATTCATCCACAGAGGACGTCACAGAGACAGTGACCCTTCTTCATCCAGTACAGGGACTCACTCTGCTAATGAGATGTCTATTTCTGCTACGATGGTTCAAGGTCGATGAAAGGTGGACTTAGCATTTGGCAAATATGCCAATATGCTTGTGGATGCAAATACTTGTATATCATGAAGTAAAAATTGGTAGCTAATTAATTAGTAAATGTATCTTAATTGGGTATATGCCATCTTGGTTCACTTCCTTTGCAGACTTGCAATGTATGAACTGTAAGATAAAGCTAATGAGACATGGGTTTAGACGTCTAGTGTAGTGAGTTGAGCAAGCAAGACCGTCAAAGTTAAGTTGTCAAATCTCCATTGATACACATTTAAATCTTAGCTTTTTATTGGGAGGGTAATTTCTGAAGCTTCCATGATCGTTTAAGAATAACTTATTATCACACTTTCTGCAACATTCCACGCACCACAATCTTTGGATGTTTTTTTTTCTCTTGGGCAGGTGCGAATACAAGTTATAAATAGTTAAAGTACAGGAAAAACATAACAATAGAAAGACAAGAAACATGTTCTCCAGCCAATGAAGAAGTTCCGATAATGTTTTTTGCAGTCCAAAACGAATTTCACTATTAGTATCAGAAAATTTAAACACGGTAAGGGTTGCGTACATCCTGACCCGAGTACCCCTGTGAATGAGGATTACACTCGATTTTTGTTGTAGTATCAGAAAACTTAAGTCAATGACTTAAAAGTGACTTACCTAGATGCCTAGATACCTAGCCTCACTACAGTCTACGTTTTAATGGGTTGTTGGTCAGTGACAAGAATCAGTGACAAGAACCTTCCTACTGGTTGATTTCTTGTTTTCAATCCAGGGAAAACCTATAGCAAAGTCAACACGAATCGGAGAGATCCTGCTAAATATTCTACTCCTACAAACAGACCACAAAGCTAGATACTCACCTAACCAACTAAATTATACTACATTCTTATTATTCCAACTACTCTAAGAGGAGTTATATAAGGTTGTTCCATTAATTAATCATTTTTTAAATACAAGTCGGTGCTTAAAAATTGATTAGGATCGAGTTTAGCATTGAAAAAAAATCAATGAGACTAAATTACTAACTAGTTTACCCAAGAGGTGTTAGCCCACTGATAAATAAGTGATAACTTGTTCACCAGGTCTTGGGTTCAAATCTCTTGGGGAGCACCTACTAGAATTAATTACAGGAATACCCGAGATCGTACATCAGGGATGCCCTTTTGCCACGCCAAATGAGGAAGTCATTCTTTGCCTGATAAAAAAAAGGAAATTACTAACTAGTTTCACGAAAGTTCTTTAACTAATTTTAATGGTATTCTTGATGTACTTTTTGATGATGTTACTTTAAGTTAATGCCATCTCTATTTTTATTTTTTTTTTATGGAAGAAATCAGCTCTAATTATAATAATGCATGTCTTCTCTATTTCTGAGACAAAGATGTTCGCCAAAAAATTGTGTTGAGTCCATTTTATGTATGAGTTCATAAATTAAACAAGTTTATACCAACTTTTCTATTATTTGTATTAGTAAGTCTAGCTATTGACTAGCACTAACGATAAAATGAAGAAAATTATAGATTTTAAAAAAATGGAAAAAATTATCAACAAGTTTTTGGTACATCGGATGACTTTATAACTAATTATAAAGGACCTAACTAATGGCAAATAATGTGACTACTAATATCTGTAGGACTGTAGAAATGCTTTGCAAAAAAACACCCGGTATACACGACCTAAGAATTTGTGGAAAATTATAGACGTGAATTGTTGAACGCAACTTGCCATGCCATAACCATGCCCGTTGCCACATCATGAGTTTGAAAATTTAGAGTGAACACAATCTACGCAAAAGATGTAAATAAATCCGAACATTCAATTAATGATTTCTGGCCTTATCTAACTGTTACTTTTGATTATGCTTTGCTCACAGATTTTGACGTTTTATTTGAGGACAGTTGACTTTCTTTTATTAAATAAAAGGCACTGACTTCTCTGTACCAGTCTATCCATACTTCCATTGCCCATAAAATAAAAGGATAAACAGTCCAACAGATGAGGTATAGTAAAGCTGAAGTACAATATTGACATTAAATCTGAAAATAGGGACCGTTTACATGCGAAATAACACTTTTGCCCATCTTCGCACGTACCCAAAACTTTGCTTTTTCAGCGTACTAGTGATAAAAGTCGGACCACAATCATGACATTTCCACTCTCACCCCTTAATCCTCTGACCAGTTCAGAGATAAAGCAACCGACGAAACCATAAAGCATCAAAATTCTAATTTACTCCGTAATAGCAAATTAGCAATGGTCCTCTTTGTTAAAGTGGGTTGTCATTCATTAATCAATGAAATTCAAATAAAAATGACATCAATTTGATTGTGTTAATTAGATATGAAATCAGGCAGAAACCAAACCAAATTGATTAAATTTGGGTTGATTGGTCACACACTCACACCGTTATGCACTTATGCATAATCAGAGTAATCCAATAGTGGCATATAAAATTGTTTGAATGAGGCGATGTTATAAAAGTGTAATCAATATTCAATGTGTTTACCAAAAAAAATGTCTAATCAATATGTTATTTCATCAGCCCTTCGTGAGCTACTCGAGTTCGGTTCGATTAAAGCTCAACTCGAATAAACTCTAGACAAACTCAGGTTCGGCTTAACGTTTATCTTAAGCCAAGACGAGCCACTAGAGCTTGACAAGAAGGCTTAAGAGCTGGCTCGAATGATTTTTTTACTTAATAAATAAATAAATAAAACATCTATGGTAAGGGAGGCTTTCGAACTTATGACATACGATATATAATTAAACTTATTTATGTGATTACAACCATTCCACCACTCCAACTTTTTTGTTAATAAAATACAAGCACGTGAGTTTTTAACTCGAACTCGCAAGCTCGTGAGCTTTTTAGCTCGAACTCGTGAGCCTTTTAACTCGACCACATGAACTCAAGTTTAAGCCGAACTTGCTAAAAAATTTATAAGCCAAGTTGAGCCTAATAAAAGAAGTTGTGAGCTGAGCCGAGACTAATCAAGCTCAGACTCGGATATCACCCCTACCCTACCCATCACCCATGTACGTGCGAAGTTTTTTTTAGATCATGTACGTTCATAGTTTAGAAGATTTTTTACTAATCCATGATCTTTTGCCCAAATTCTCAAAGGCTAAAATGGTCAATTTGCCACCAAAAGCACCAACTTCACGTGTGTCCCTCTCCCAATTTCCTCCCCAATTCTTTTCACTATTATTATAGTCCATTCTTTTCCACAATTCCACATAATCCTCTTTATTTTTCTGAGGCTCACAACTTGCAACTCTTTACAAAGAGTCGGCTTTTCTTTTCTTTCATTCATTTTCGTTCATCTTTGTTTGGAGTGAGCAACAAAAGCTCCTCCCACCACCACCATCATATTGAACCAACAAACCTTAACCCAAAAAACCCATCAAAATACTCTATACAAATACAAAGACACACAAAAACTAACCCAACAAAAAGAGTTCTTTTATTTTAATTTTTGTTAATCATCATGGGAACAGAACTACCAGAGTACTTCAAGTGTCCGATCTCACTAGAAATAATGAGAGACCCAGTAATACTGTCATCGGGCCACACATTTGACCGTCTCTCAATCCAACGGTGGATAGACGCTGGCCACCGCACATGCCCAATTACCAAACTACCCCTCCCTGACCCACCTCTCCTCATCCCTAACCACGCCCTCCGCAGCCTCATTTCCAACTATACCCCTCATTTTACACCCTCCCCACAGCAACACCAGCATACCAACCCAAGCAGCTCTCAGTACTCTTTACCTCAGCTCATTTCCTCACTCACCTCACCCAAGTCATCATCTCCCTCCTCTCGACTCCACTCTCTCTCCACCCTCGTTTCGCTGTCGAAAACTAGCCCCAGTGTTCGACAGAAGCTTGCTGAGGGTGGAGCTGTTTCGGCCGTTCTTCGGTGTGTTGACTTTCCTGATTGTGCTATTCAGGAGAAGGCTCTTTCCTTGTTGCTCAATCTCAGCCTCGACGACGATAACAAGGTGGGTGGGGGTCAGGTCAGGCCGCGTTATGAAAACACGACCTGACCCTGACAGCTTATTATATAATTTATCATGGTATCAGAGTGGTGCGCTAATATTGGCATATCCGCGAGTCTTTATTGACCCGAGGGTATGCCAATATTAATGCTAACTAAATTTAACATGGTATCAGAGTCGGGCTATTTTAGTTAGTTTTACGAAGTTAAAAAAAAATGTTTTTTAATGTGTTTTTTTGTGTGGGCAGGTAGGACTAGTGGCAGAAGGGGCGGTGGGAAAGCTAGTGGCAGCACTAGCACTCTCATCCCCAATCTCGGCGTTGGCGGCGACAGTTTTAACAAGCTTGGCAGTGGTAGAAGTGAACAAGGCGACAATCGGAGCATACCCGGGTGCAGTACGGTCATTAGTGACCCTAATGTCGACAGGAAAGGGTAGGGAGAGGAAGGAGGCGGTGACGGCATTATTTGCAATATGTTCATTTCCGGAGAATAGGCGGAGGGCGGTTGATTGTGGGGCGGTGAGGATATTGGTGAAGATAGCGAGAACCGGGTTGGAGAGGGCAGTAGAGGTGTTGGGGTTGCTTGGGAAGTGTAAGGAAGGGAGGGATGAAATGGTGAAATGTGATGGCATTGTGGAGATATTGGTGGGTTATGTGAGAAATGGGAGTTGTAGAGGTGTGCAATATGGGTTGATGGCATTAGGGTCAGTTTGTTCTTGCAATGGTAGGGTTAAGCAAGAGGTGATCAATGAAGGTGTTTTGGAGATTTGTTCTAGGTTGATTGAGGATGATAATGAGAAGATTAGGCGTGTGGCCGCGAGCTTGGCCGAGGTTTTGAAGTCGAAATGAACGACGTTTGAGGGAGATTTTGTATCATATGTAATGGTTTTAGGTTGATTTCCATGAATGTGGAATGGTGAGGATGAATTTGGGACAATGTTGTTAGGCTGAAAGATTGAAAATTTTACCCCAAAAGATGATGTTGGTAGTGATGATACTCCCATCTGTTTGTTGTTGTACAAAGGAACAGGGTAGATTTTGTTGTTTGTTGTTGTATCATGTATATTTTGGAATAAGGTAAAGAACACTCTATGCTGATGTTCTTTGATAATGTTAATCGTTATCCTGCTGTTTGAAGCGCAAGTTGTGTTATGTTGATGAGATTACCAATTTGAATCCGTGAGGGCTATGTCCAGTCAATTCCAAAGAGTTGGGAACCTGGAAGTTCAATGTTCATCATTAAGTCATTAGGAGAGTACTAATGATCTTAATGAACTTGTTGGAAGTTGACACACCTGATTGATCATGCCGTTGTGGGGGCAGGGGGCACCTTGATATAAGCAAGGTACATGGACTAATAATCTTGGTGAAAACTGAAAATCGTTGTACTGAAAGTTGCAAGTGTCTTCTTTATGACATCCAACCTGTTATGTTGACAAATTTTGTTGGTGAACCTTAACTTAGTATACTTTCTCAACTGTTAGAACTTAGAACTGAGCATTACTAACAAGCTAAAGTTTTAATCTCTCAATCATAGTTCCTCATTTATCATATACGGAGTATATTGCAAGATCAATGCCACATCAAGGACATCCTGTTTGACGATAAAAATTTGCGATAATATGTCTTTGTTGTTTGGGTTGCATAACTTGCATTAGCTTGAAAGATCTTCTCCATTACTAAAAGAAATTTCAGCACTAAAGATCAATGGTTAAAAAAACCCTCTCAAAGCCCCTTCCCTTAATTGTCCTCATGCACCCAACTCTGCAAATCAACTCTAGTACTCTTTTGTACTGGAGAAGATTTGCGCTCACTTGAGACTGACTTATACAATAAGGTTGAACTCAAACAATTTGAAGTAAAAACGTAGTTATTGAATTGCTAAATGATACAAATGAATTATGTAGAATTAAACAATATGCTCCATCGATATTTTTTCTTATTCCTCTTTCATTATTTACCAGTGTTTTTTTGATGTTGCAGATTTTACCCTTATTCTTAGTTTTCTATACTAAATTCAATCATATATTCATATCCCACACAAACATTCAATTAGTGAAGGCAAAATCTGACAAATTGCTTTTATTAATCCTTGTGTAAAAATGAAAGAGGAAGGAAAGAAAAGAAAGGAGGAAGTAGCAAATGAGACCCAAGAATTACAATAAATTGAACTAAACGATATCAAGTTGAGGCGATTAGTTGTTATTCATATTTCATAATGTATCCATCCGAAGTTTTTTTGTCATCAGTGTATCCATCAGTCCATCCAAAGTTAACAGTTACTGACAAATTAACAATGCTGATAGTTACTCCCTCCGGTTTTCTATTTTCTTATCTATATTATATACTAAGAGAGACTACGGATAGAGAAAATTGGAAGAGCCCTTTCTTTTATGATCCGGCTTATGCTTAGGTGGAAGCTTGAGATTTGGTGAAAACTGTAGTTTAACTATGAAAATTGCCATAAATTAATTTATGTGATAAAAAAAATCAAAAAAAAAGAAAAAAAAGAAATCTGAAAAATATTGATTAAATTAGGAAACAACAATATTGTATAATTATAAATAGAAACTATCATCATTAAATTTGGAAATTTTTTTTTTAATATTTACAATTTTTTAATAATTAGAAAGCAAATAAAGGAAGAAATTTCTTTTCTTAAAACAAAGAAACGAAGGAAATATTAGAATTAATGAATTTACAATAGAACGCTCTAGAGATTAGGGTAGTGTATATCTAAACTATTGATCTAATGATTGAAGGAGGGATCCCAAGTTGCATGTAGCTTAGTTTTCGGATTCGTAATTAGGATATGTTTTAGTCGGTTGTAAAAATCTGAGCAAAACTAAATTGAACTGAAAAACCTGAAATGAATTGAAAAAAAAAAACTAAAAACAGTTAAAATTATAACTAAGACTAAACCAAGCTGAACAAAAAAAAAAAAACAGGACTGAACTGCAGACGAACAAAACACCGCCTTAGTATCGATCATGTGGATCTCTATTAAAAAAATTCACTTAGGTTGTATTTTGTTCGTCTTTAGTGTTACAGTTCACTTTAGTGTATTCCAGTTTTTTTCATTTATAGTTATATTTTAACTACATTTAGTATTTTTTAGCTCAATTCAAAAAAAAATTCAATTTAATTCAGTTTTTCCCCATTCAGTTTAGGTCATTACAAACGAACGCAACACACCCTTACTATGAATCTCAATAATTGATTCATTCTTTTTCATGTTCATTTTTTCACTCAAAGCCCATCCTATTTCATTTATTTTATTTAGGGATTTATCTTCATATACCAATTTTTAGTCACGGCCAATTATAAGTCACTAAATCAAAAATAACCAAGGGGACGAATTGAAAAAGACGACCCGGATGAAACAATATGAGATGTCACGTAGAAGTCGTAGTTGCAAAATGAACTTTTTGTCAAGTCGAAAGATAAGAAAAGCACAGACAACCGTAATTTATAGTAATTTTGACATTTACATTACCATCAATTTTCAAATTCCGTACATTGCACGGGGGCTGCACTAGTAGATTACCATATAGGGATGGTTTTAATTGATCTTAAGGATTTCTATTTATGGGCCGGTCCCATACCCAAAGTTACCATTCTATCCCTCTCTCACAACACCCTACACCCCCCCTTATTTTATTCCATACTCCCATCCCACTTGCATTTTTTTAATACCCATCTCATTTTTTAATGCTTTTTCTCAATGGTATTTTTATTAATGGAAATTTAACATTTTGGGTGCTTGAGGTTTGGCCTAATATCAGTTTGGGTATCCGAGTTTTGCAATATATCAATTTAGGTACCCGAGTTTTTACTT
>ONZK01003013.1:33118-46728 GCA_900322385.1 Pharnaceum exiguum
GGCAAGGGTAAAGGGGGTATTACAATTAGAAACTGTATGAAAGGTGTCCGACACACCATTAACTTAACGTAAAATCTAACAGAAAATGGTCAAACACCTAAAATGATAACAGAAGTAAACACTCGGGTACCTAAATTGATATATTGCAAAACTCGGATACCCAAACTGATATTAGGCCAAACCTCAGGCACCCAAAATGTTAAATTTCCTTTATTAATTGACATACCTCATAAGGATAATATGGTAATTTTACCCTCTCTTTTGGGAGCTTCTAAAAACTTGTGATAAAGTGATCTATAAGAAAATAGAAAAGCGGAAGGAGTAATTTTTTTGATCGAACAATTTTGATAGTTTGATATGACATGGTTGCTTCTTTTTTCTCGTCCTCAAAAAATTTATGGGTGTGATTTTCTTACAGGTCATTTCTCCAATTGAACCCGCGCAAAATCGTAGCTGGCCAAATAAAGGCCAATGAAGGACTTTTGTGCACCAAATAGTTGAGATTTTGACGTCACAGCAGAATCGTTATAGTACTTCAACATTTTTTATAGACGTTTTTGTCATTCCTTAGACTCATGTGAGGGGCCATGAGATGCTACGAAAAGGCTTGGCCAGATGTTGCTTTGAATGATTGACCTCAAATGAGATTGCACCAATCAAAGGGTGAATCGATTTGTGTAGAAACAGTTAAACACACGTGAATTCAACCTATGTTTTACCGGGTAACTACGTGGGTTGATTTTAGGCCTATCGTAAGAACTCACTGTTCCTGCAGGAACATTGGCCAAGTATACCAGAGCAGTTGATATCCCAGTCCGATAGTGAAAGTGCCGAAAATATCGCGTTGGGGATAAATCCTCTGGACTGGAGAAAATCCAAACGTTGGGATGTTGGAGTTCAATAAGAGGTTTCTGGCTTTTTGATAAGAATAAGGTTATGTTTGGAACTTTGGATAATTAGCAAATTACAAAACAGATACTACGTCGTAAATTGATGTAAAAGAGAAAATAATAAATTTTTTAAAGGTTATATTGATTTTAGAGAGAAAAAGATAAAATATACTAAAAAAGAATAGATTGATGGTGTTGCCAAACATCCAATTTCTAGAGAAAATCTTCACTCTCACGTGAGCTCTCAACTTTTCTTTTTTAAGTGGTTTTTTGAAATTTTGTCAATATCTTATCTTATATAAAGAAAAAGAAGAAATTGTGAGAAAAAAAAAGACCACCCGAGGGGGTCGGGGCATCAATAGGTATTGGAAATTAGGGCTTGGCCGCATTTGATCTAACTTGGGGAATAATCCTCCTTGTCGCTTCACAAACCCAACGGCTCATACTGTGTATGACAAACGAGCCAAAGTGCGTCATCCTGTAACAAAGCTCGGTTGGCTTGGGTTGTTACAATTCTAACTATGACGAACACGATTAGTGTTCTTGGTAAATGCAATCGGTTGGATTTTTTTTTGTGTTTAGAGATAAAGCGAAATATTTATCTAATGAAGTCATTGATTGGCAATTTATATCCATGCATTTTTAAAATTTAACCAACCTAGAAAAGCGCTAACTCTAATCCATAAGCTATTTTTTTATTATCAAATTTGTATCTTTATGAATATTAGATTTTTTGAAACAAAAATTTAAAAATATCTAATGGGGTAAAATGTATTCGGGGGAAGGGGGTTCTAATCAGTGATTAATTTCTAATTTGGGAATAAAATAGAAATTTGTACTAAAATTAGAACTTTTATAGTATTAATCGAATCCACCATCATCATAAAATCGAACAATCTTATCAATAGACGTGTTAACTCTTGGAGTACAAAGCTAAGTGCATGTAAGAAGAGGGATTTTTATTCATGTTTTAGTACTTCTCATAAAGTTGGACTTACAAGGTAACTTATATTTGAAGATTTTCTCATAATATGGTACCATTTAAGCTACCAAGTCCCAATATAAAGTACCTTGTCATCATAGATATCTAGCCCTTCAATGTATGGTGAGATTCTCCATATCAACAAGTTATGTTCTAAATGCTGCTTTTCTTAAACAATGCACTTAACCTACTTCACACATTAGTACAACCACACGAACTATCTTTCAAAGACATTGAATCTGTTTATGCATTAGAACAACTGCACGAACTATCTTTCAAAGACATTGAATCTGTTTATGCATTAATACACTCGCGCGAACTATCTTTAAAGACATTGAATCTGTTTATGCATTAACACAAACGCGCGAACTATCTTTAAAGACATTGAATCTGTTTATACATTAGTACAACCGCACGAACTATCTTTCAAAGACATTGAATCCATTTATACATTAGTACAACCGCGTGAACTATCTTTCAAAGACATTGAACCTGTTTTCAAACACTTAAAGTAGTAAATAAATAATCATATCACTATTTACTCTATTCTTGTAACTATTTTTATTCTAAATCTTATCCTAGTACACATTCCTTGCCACTTGTTAAACATATGAATTGAAAAATAATAATAGAGAAATGGAAGTTCAATATTAGATTACATATTCTAATGTTGTGCTTAAGAATGAGGAAACACCAAAAACACAATGAACAAAGAAAACGGAAAGGCACTGAAAAAGGGTGATATATACACATCGCTCTAGTCCCGAACATCTTTTTTTTAATGGAATAGTTTTGAAATTTTAATTACTTCATAACAAAAATCCAGAACAAGGGAAAAAGGAAGTAAACTAAAGGTCATATGTGAGTGACGCTTAAAGTATTTTCTTTCTTAACAGTCTATATGTTCAATTTAACTATGTATGCCAGACAAGTTTACATAATCAAGTTTTACTAAAAAAACTAGTTTTTGTTGTATGTGTGACAAGTTTTGTATTTGGATGTCACTATCTTCTCACATATAAGCGATTATTATTCAACATAATGTCTTAAAGGAAACAACCTAATTATTCAGTATCTTGTTAAAAGAAGGAAAAATAAAAACGGTGAAATTGTAGAATAACAACTTCATACACGTGAATCCGATTAGGGTGACAACACATGTTAATCATTAACCCTACTTTATGAATTATTTAACACATACAGGAATCATGTGTTATTACTATTACGAAAAATGGCCTCCTCTAAACAAAGGCTTTATACAACAACCACAACAACCTAGTGTATTTTTTCATTCAATACGGTGCTTGGGGTCGGGATTTACGTAACCTTACCTTTGTTTAAGAAAACAGAGAGCTTATTTTCGAGATTGACCCTAGATGTATTGCTACATTGAAGTATTGACTTCCAATAACTTCACAAAAATAAGAAGTATTGGAAGGTTTTCTTAAGTCATTTCACTGTAGTCCATAATCACCAAAAATGATGGCTTTTGTACTATTGCAAAATTTACATTTATTCAAATCTACTCCCTACATGAAAGTATGATACCATTTTATTTTATTTTTGCAAAACCAGTACAATTTGATTTTTCATGCCTATTACGATTTAAATAAAAGATATTACTTTAACTTGTTATGCACAAATTGTTGAAATGTGGTGACTTCTCCATGTGAAGTGTACACGAATAATGTACATAAATTTACCAAGTATGGGTCACATTCGATTCACTAGCTTACTGATCCTTGGTAAGATGGATAAAACAAGGAGCATATGTGGAAGAAGGAAAAAAACAGTGAAACATATGTTATTTATTGAGATGTTCTAATGGCGAACCTTGATATGTTCAAAATTGGTTTACAATCATAGATTGTGCTTTATCTCAAATATCTAGCAACACCGTTTCCTGTCTAAAAACAACACTTCATGGATACGATGTGTAATTCCTTTGACAATGTAAGAAGAGCAAGAAATCTGCGCTTTTTTTTAGCAACATCATATTTCTCTATTTACAATCTAACAAACATTTCCATTAACATGCCTTGATAATATGCCTTGATGTTCTATTTGAAGGTAAGATTGAACAATTTGATTTGAGGTCTTGATTTACACAATTTGGTTGAACAAATTGAGTATGTGCAGCATGAGTTACTAAAGTAGGAAAAATGTTAATTCAGAAGTGGATTATAGATAGATGAAAATATAAACAAAGGAGAAAAAACAAAGAAGAAAAAATTATTAACAAATTTTTATATGTATTTGAGAATGCCTTGTAATACCGTGTCACATTTTTTTTTTATTATCAAATATGTATGTGTGTTTGTGTGTATGTTCATTTGTCATATTTTAATAACTGTTAAGTTTTCATGTTTGAACACAGCGATTGAGTGAATTCGATACATAGTCAAGAATTGTCGTTTATCTTTACAATTCATAAATGATAATGATGCATAGACATGATGCAAAGTCGAGTCTTATTTTCATTTCTTGAGCATGCTATAGGATTAAAAGTATGATAGACGTGTTTGCTAATATCAAAAATATACTATGTAAGTGTACTATGTCTACATTGAATGAATTTCATTTTATCTTCAAAAGAGAAGATACAATGTACAATTTCATATGGCTTTGCACATCAAGCCACATTCGATGTAATTAAGAATTTTTAGAATCGAGATAATTATCTATTTATAACCAACCCCAATCTTGTCCGATTAATTACCATAAACTAGTCCAATAATGCAATTAAAAATCTTTTATTCTTAATGTGATCTCCATTTAACTATTTTCCACCACAATTACAATACACAAAACAAATGTGCTATCATATCTTCGCGATACCTTTACAATTACAAAATCTTACCATATATTGTTATCCCTTAAACCCTATATAAAACCATCTTTCTCTAGGGAATGACCACCAAACATAAACATTCACTTTGTTTTCTTAATAACCTATATTTTTTGGGTCTCACCACTCTTGCCATGACTAGGAAGAAAGTTAAGTTAGCTTTTATAGTAAATGACTCAGCAAGAAAGGCAACATACAAGAAGAGAAAGAAAGGGTTGTTAAAGAAAATGGACGAGTTAACAACCCTATGTGATGTCAAAGCTTGTGCTATCCTCTATAGTCCCTACGAGGCTCAACCTCTCGTGTGGCCAAGCTCATCGGGTGCTGGAGAGGTGATTGAAAGCTTTAAGCGACTACCAGAGATGGAGAAGGCAAAGAAAATGGTAAGCCAAGAGGAATTTCTTCGACAGAGGGTTGCAAAAGCTCATGAGCAACTCGAGAAGATTCAAAAGGAGAATAGGGAAAAAGAAATGACTCAAGTTATGTACCAATGTTTAAGTGGTAAGAGCATGCATAATTTGAGTTTGTTAGACCTTAGTGACCTGGGGTGGGTTATTGATCAACACCTAAATGAAATCAATAAAAGGATTGAGAGTCTAAAAAAAGAGAACCCTCTTCATAATAATAATAACAATGACAATGACAACATCAATAATACCAACAACAACAACAACATCAATAATACCTCGGCCACAAATATCTCACAAAGTGAGCAACCTTTGGGGCTGAGTTCTGGGCAAAGTGTGGATATTGATGCTATGCAAATGCAAATGATGATGCAACAATGGCCATCATTCAGAGATATGGCGGGGCCATCAATGGTGCATGGCCATTATCACCAACATCCTCATTATCAACAAACTGGAAAAGGGGTAATCGGCTCGGGATTATATAATGCTGGGGAAAGCAGTAGTTCAGGAAGTAATCTTGCTAACAATAATCAGAGTACTAATAATAGTGCGATGATGATGGGAAGTCCTCAATATGGAGGTTACAACGGACAAGGTGTGAATTCTTCCCCATGGTCATCCAACACTTTAATTCCTTAAAAATGGTGATGGTGGTTGTGAAGTACTGCTGAGATTCGTGGGATTGTTTTTTATATTATTATTTCTTTGTTGTTTTATTTTCCTAGAAGTTGTTTTCTCACAATCTATACATGTACACATTTACATATTGGTCACACTTTTGCGATCAGTAGAAATATCATGTATTAACTATTTGTATCATTAAATCACAAAGTTGTAATGCTTAAGTGTTTAGTTTGTGAACTTTTCTTTATCATCCGTATAACAAAGACTGCAATGATTAATGTTGTTTTTTATTTTTAAATCTTCTATTTAATATCTAATGTTCCAATTTTCGATGGATTCGATGAATATGTAACATTGACAAGCAATTTCATTCTTTCTATTTTAGGATAAAGCATTGACCAAGTTCTACATAAAAGATATTGTTTACTTATTCTATTACATACAAAAAGTTATACTTCAAGAGAAGAGTTGTCACTTGTTAGTACTTAAAAGTATAACAGAATATGTGGTAAGAGAAATTAAAGACCCTTCCGCAAATAAAATCAAATGTTTTGTAACATCTCGGATTTTTGTAACTTCATACAAAGCTATTTTGGAAACTCCGATACATTTTGTTAGGATTCATATCTGTAAAATTAGTAATCAAGCAAAAATGCAAATAAATATTTTGATTAGGAAAGATATCAACTAGAAATATACTCATATATATTTTTCTTTTCTTAATGTGCCAAATCTTTAACCCAAAAGTCATAAAACACACATATGGGTGTATACACCCGACTATTAATCGACCCAAAACCGACTCAACCCGATTAGTCAAGACCCAATCACGCCCGACCCAGTCAAAACCCGAACCTATCCGACCCGAACCCGGCTACAAAATTTTATTGTCAACCCGAACCGAAACCGACCCAATCGACCAAATTGCCAGGTCTAGGTGTGTATACACCTAAAGTTAGTTTATATAAGTTTTTTTAAGTGCTAGTTAATTAAAAGTACATGTAACACCATGCTCTTTGTCGCGAATGTCATAAATAGGAATGGCCATATGGATATTACCTATTCTTATAATATTGCAAAGATGGCATGCTTAAATGGTAGTTGTTTATAGATGTAACTCTTGAAAAGAAGCCGCACCTTAGAGGTATGTGTAGTCATATCAATCTTCTTAAATCTAAGGGCAAATATGATGAGTCTTACTTTACACCTTAGTGTACATAGTACAACAAACCTTACCATTCTTTTTTCCATAAATATTATAATAAATGACGTAATAAGGGCAATGTATGGTAGCTATATATATCCAATATATATATTTAAAAGTGGATGTTGCACACTTGCGGTAGTGACACATGGACATCCACATAGGCGCCATGTCAGCTCATCATCCACGTCAGTTGTTGCTTTAATTCGTTCACACTATGTATTTTGCAATTCAATTATAAATCGATGTATCTACATAATGTTAGTTAATTCGTTCACACTAGGTCTTTTGCAATTCAATTATAAATCGATGTATTTACATAATGTCAGTCCTTACTTTAATTCGTTCACATTATGTCTTTTACAATTCATTTTTAAATCAATGTATCCACTTAATGTTAGCCATCACTTTAATTAGTTCACACTATGTCTTTTGCAATTCATTTATAAGTGAATGTATCCACTTAATGTAGTTCACATGTAATATAATTAGTTCACACTTTGCCTTTTAGAATTCAACTTAAAGTCAACGTATCCACTTAATATGATACACGTACCCACCAAATATTTAAAAAATAAAGAGGATGTATCCTTTGATTTTGGGTCAAACAAGCCAAATTCAAAGTCCATATTTATGAAAGGATTAATTAGATTCATCGAACTTAAAATTCAGGGACGCATATAAACTCAGAATCATGCTTGGTGATTTCATTCCAAAACCATTCCAACAACTTCATATACAAACACAAAAAACCATTTCAACAACTTCATATTCAAACTCAAAAAATGTCAACATTAAGGTATCTCATATTGTTTCACTTTTGTAATTTCTATTTCATGTTGTTTATATTTTGGAATTTTTATGTTTCAAATTTGATTTCTAATGTCAGGCAACGATTGGCGAGAAATGGTGACAACAATTCCTTCATCAATCAACTAGCATCAGACAATGATAATCATTGTTTGAAAGTAATATATCTAGATTATGTGATGTTATCAACCCCCGTAATAATACACAGCTATTAAGCACTTAGATGGTATTAATTGACGAGCAAGTAAAGGGACAAATATTTTTATTTGGTAAACCAAATAGTAGATAGATAAATACTAATACATTATGATTACATTTGTTTTTCCCATTGCAGTCCTTATATATTCATGTTGTGATAAAATCGTCATTTGCACATCGCTATAGAGGTTTAGTAAAGGAGGGTGAGGTGTACATCATCAAGAACTTCAAAGTTACTAACAATAAAGAATCTTATCGAGTGGTCAGTGACAACAAAAATTTAATTGAGTAAATGGAAATTACAATCATCAAAGAAGTGAAGGACAATTCAAGAAGTGAAGGTCAATACTCACTAAGCGGATTATCTCTATTTGTAGGTTGAGGATCTATGGAAGTTAAGTGTTTATCTATCATAACTACATTTAAGAAGAAATATTGCGATTCGCTAAATAAAAAAATAAAATCCCCAAAAAAGGAAAGGTTTTTTTTAATAAAAGGGAAAAAACCGCATCATGAAAGGTTAAGTATGCTAAGGTGTGTTATTGAAGTAGTGTATAAGAAACAAAATTGGCTCACAAGAGAAATTAATTTGTTTTTAAAAAAAAAATGGTAATAGACATCTTCATTAGTTCATCACACGGGTGGAATGGAAGATGCTATATTGACATGTATCACATGGCCACGGGTAAAAGGAAGCCGTCATATTAACATGTGTACTCTATATCATTTATATTTAAGAGAATTGTTGTTCATCTCTTATATATTTTCATAATAGTTCAATCTATTTTATAATATTATATTTTCACCAATGAATTAAAATGTTGATTAGCCGAGCCCGTGCATCGCACTTTTAACCAATGTCATTGTTCATTAGTTTCTTTCACATTAGGGTATCATATATATGGTACATGATCAATTCATTATGTTCATTATATTTAAATTTATACAATTTGATTCATGTATGTTAAATTGTTAATAATTTGTTTAGATTTACATTTACACAAACCCGTGCATCAAAATTATGAGTATAAGAGGAAATCTGGATCATTAAATCAAATCCACGAATTAATGAAATGGCGAGTATCATAGGGGATCTAGATTAGTGAATCAAAATTATATTGCGCTATCACAAGAAAATTAACGCTTTTTGTACCATTTTGTTTATATTTATATAAACATTTATATGAAATCTAATATCAAAAGAATGATTCCCCACCAATGCCCTCTGTGAGTCGTTTGTGTGTACCCATCAAATGGTAGCCCTTTTGGGGAACAAAACCTTCTTGAAATGGTTGATATATTGTTTTCTTTTCGGCAGATCGATGGAACACTTTCTCTTTATAGCTAGACCAGCAGGCCAAGACGCTATGAGACGACTGAAGGGATCTATCCCATGTAGTTAAATTTAAGTTAATTAAAATATACAATGGTGTCATGCAAAAATGCGACAACGAAGAAACCCAATTGGCGCAACTAGCATTGATATTGCAAGATAGTATTATGAAGAACAATTTCCTAAAATAACACTTTTTTTCCAAGATATTGAAAAGGACAAAAAAGAAAACAATGAAACATTCAAATGACTACATAGAAATTTTTTTTGGATGACCCACATTTGTTTGAAGTAAAGGAATTTTATGTCTTTGAAGCTACGGCATGACATTTGATCATAGTCACGGCGTTGTATTAACTCACATGGTTAGGTCTGACATATTAATATTGCTACTAGAATCCTCATCTTGCGAATTCGTTGTAATGTGACCACATCGACATCATCTAACATAGTACTTCCACCCTGTGTAAGTCATTATTATTATTATTATTATTATTATTATTATTATTATTATTATTATTATTATTATTGAAACCATCATTAGTAACCTTACCATGCACATCCATGGACGTTTAATCTGAAGCTACTTCAGCAGCATGAGGTTGGTTAGGAGTAGGAGGAGAATCGGCCCCGGTCTCTTGCTTTTTGATGAATTGTTCAATCTCTTGTAGGTGACGATCTACCAATTTGGTGAGATCATTAAGATCCCATATTGTCAATCCATCAAAACTCTTCGTTTTGTCTACCAATAAATCATGCATGAGTTGAGTAAGCATCTTTTCACGATTATCCATCCTTATTCTACCGAGTTGATCACTTGCTTTGAAAATCCTATCTTTTATGAATTCTTCTTGGTTGAACATCCTTCTTGTCTGGTCGGGAAGTGAGTATTTGGCAAATTCAGAGATGACTTTCAACACTTCTTCAGGGTCATTGGGAAAAATTTCAGGCAGTTTTTCATTCGGGTTGTACATAATGGCACAAGCTTGTACGTCACACAAAGTAGTGATTTCCTCTAATTTTTTAAACATGCCTTTCTTTCTTTTTGTGAGGGTCACCTTCCTAGAAGAATCATTTGTGATGTAGGCAGTGTTCACTCTTCTCTTCCCAGCCATAAGTGATGTAGGGAGGTTATATTATATTGTTTTATTCTTTAAAGTGCGCTAGTAAGCTTGTGGGTTATAGCCTTGTCCTTCAACAAGAATGCACATTATATACAATGGCAAATTTTGTAAGACTAATTATATTCTAATATGGTTTAAGGACATATATGGGACAAAATCCCTTGGATCAGATTCATATTTGAGATTTGTTCTAGTTTACTACTTATAGAAAAGAATCTCATTCTTTTGGGTAGATTATTATTCTTTTATGATTATTAATATTATTGGAGAAAATTATCAAAAATCACCTTTAATCAATAAGTGTTTTTTTAATAAAATAATTTCTTTTTATTGAGTACCTATGTACTATCACTTAATGTACCATCTATCTCATGACCTTACTTTGAAATATGCTTTAACTTCTACGAATTCGTCAACACTTAACACCACAAATGACCATTTTACCCTTGATAGGAGTAAATTTATTAACAATTAAGTATTTTTCACGTATAATATTACTCTCAATGGGTACCATCAAACTATATTATTTTGTACTAAACTATTATTTGTCTATTATTAACAAATAAGAGTTCGACACATAAATCTAAATTTAAAATTGTTGGACCATATTACTAATCTAATTTTCTCTCTCAGATTTCTCTTTTAATATATAATATGTTAGCTTTTAAACCCGTGCAATGCATGGGTCTCATTAATATTGTCTAATTATTTTTTGGCGTTTTTGCCCACAATAATCCCTACTTGGAGCCATTATCCAGGAATAACCCCAACTTCGGAAATTGCCCCGACTAATCCCTACTTGGACCCTTATGTCCCGCAGTAGTCTGACGACTAAGGGTGTTAATTTTTTCGTTTGTACCATTAAAATAGTTTCCATTATATATTATATTATACACTTATTCCATTATATTGGACATACTATTTGTCAAAAGTATTAAATATAAGTGTAAACCCTTTTTTGTGAAAAAAAATTACTAAAAAATTAACATTAGATTAAAAAAAATCATTTTTAATTTTTTAATAGTACTGATAGTACTGGATGCATGGTAACGGCGAAATTATAAGGGAATACTTGAAAAATTGAATAAGGGGCTGAGTAGATGGATGTCTTCCGAAGGAATTTTTTTAAAACTTAAGAAATAAGTGTACAATTTAATAAGTAATGGTAACTCTTTAACGGTACAAATGGCAAATTTAACACCGTTAGTCGTCCTACTGCTGCGAGACACAAGGGTCCAAGTAGGGATTTTTCGGGGCAATTTCCGAAGTTGGGATTATTCTCATATAATGGCCCCAAGTAGGGATTATTGTGGGTAAAAACCCCTTATTTTTTACCTTGTTGTACTTGGATTTCTACTTTCATTTGATAGTTCAACATCTCTCTTGAGTCTCTTACTAGTAGTTAGACAATATTATAAATGAACTCTTGTTGTCGTCGCATTTCAAAAGTTAATTATTGAATTCCAAAAAGTAAGTTACCATCTTATGATACAATAGTATTACAATTAGTTAGAGGCACACGCAATGCATTGGTCTGATATAGTTTAATCGAAAAAATACTTGCAATTTATTTAGTAGATTGTGTAATTGATGTGTGATTATGATGTCCGGGTATATATTTGTTGCGCGTTGTGAGTATCTGCTAGGCTACTAGGCGATCCGGTGGAGACCTCGTTGACGTCTATTTAGTTGGTCTGGTTGTTAAGTCCTCTAAAGTTAATTAGTTATAAATTAATTGTTAATGTTAAATCTCTCCATGTTGTTCATTGCTTTTGTTCTTTGGTTCTCTGCTCTGGTATTTCTGCCACTGTTCAATGTGTCCATTGTTGTTCAGGTCTTTAGTTTGGGTAGTCTTCGCTTTCTTGTTATTATTAGCAATTGTTATAGAAGTGAAACTAGTTGGTAGCTTGGCGTAAATCTTCATTAACTTATTCTATATTTTCTAGTGTGGTCGTGTTCTAAGTATGTCTTGTTGTTTCTCATATTTGTGTTTTCTATTGCGAAGTGTGTATGTTATTGTAGATCACTATTGAAGGGAATATTGATTTGCTTGGCCTATACATGAGTAATAAGAGAAGTGTGGAATATATTCTGATGTCCTTGATCATTATTTGAGTGCTATATTGACATGGTTATGATCAAGTATGATTTGGAGCTATAAAATTAGCATAGTCACTCTTGGTGTTGATATTTTCTATTTGTTGATTAGGAGGGTAAGATAGCTTTTAGAGGTATTCCGGTTATCTCTAAAGGTGATGAAATCGATTGAATATTTGATGTATTCTCTTCCTGTGACTGGGTTCCATACTATTAATATTAGATAACAGAAGAGTGAGTATAATTATATAATTATACATGAATTGGATTTCCCCTTTGGTGCGCTTGAGATCTAACCATGAACAGTTAAAGGGCGGTGTGCACACTGTAGTGTTTTTTTTTTGATGAGTGTTAAATGGCCATGGATAATGTAACCGGCATGGGTTTCTCGGGTTGCATCGAGTAGACCGGCATGGGTTTCCCGGGTCTACAATGAATTTAATGTTATTATATCGCCCGATGATATAACCGGCATGGGTTTCCCAGATTGCATCGAGTAGGTCAGCAGGGGTTTCCCGGGTCTACCACGGTTCCATCTTCCCTCATAGATATTTGATATTTGGAATAGAATATTGAGAGTGGTATATTGTGATTGGCTTTTCTTATGGTGGAGTATATTAAATAATTTTGTTCTCTTGAATGGGTGTTAAGATTGGTCTTATATTGTGAATTATATTAAGTCGAATGATATCTATGTGGCTTGGGCTTCTATGCGATCGTCCTTAATATGCATCTGGTCATTATTAGTGTGATATTTATTTAAGTTTATAATGTTATATGCATGAGTATATGTTATTTGTGAAATATGATGGAGTGTTGGTTGGTGGTTGTTATGTGTTAAGTGTGATTTTCCTATCCATATTGAGATAACACTACCAATATGGGCAGATTGTTGATTTCAGGTTAAGTTGGATCATTGGAGGGAAAGGACCAGCGTTCGCCACTAACTGTGTATAGCACTGATCTCTATATTGTGTAAAATAGATCAACTAGAATTGTGAGTCGAGTTTTGATTTATTTAGCCTTACACTTATTTCTTCATAAGTGTGCCGGTAATATCCCCGATTCGGTTTTGTAATTTTATATTTTG
>ONZK01003013.1:55645-67453 GCA_900322385.1 Pharnaceum exiguum
CCCCCCCCCCCCCCAAAAAAAAAAAAAAAAACAAAAAAAACAAAAAAAAAAAATCTTCTCGTAATTCAAGTCCTTGTATTTCAATTCATCAAAGCAAGCATTCAGAATAGAATCTTAGAGTGACCTTTTGTAATATCTATCCTGCACATATCTATTTTCTACTATGGTAGTAACGCAAGTGTAACCCTCTGAATCCAATAAACTCGCGAGTGTACAGGCCCAACTCACTTACAGTCAACACCTAAAAGACGAAAAAAATGACTATTGCTTCACCTCTGCTCTGTCTGTCTCTAACTTTGTCCTTGCCAAGGTTTCTCCAACAAGCATGTTTTAGCACCTTGCACTACTGATCGAGTGGAAGAGTGAGCATTTTGCTTATATTCTTGTCTTGTCTTTTCTTTTCTTAGGCGGAGTAATAAGTTATACATAATGACTATTTTTTATGGAAGTTATGCATAATGACTTGTGATTAGACCAAATGCCAGATTCTTTGTTGCTGCTGCTGACTTTTGATCTTCTTTAAGTTCCCCACCCTTAGTACTGCTTTTATGATGATTTACTTGGGGTAATGATATATGGGTTGAGATGATTGTCCTCAATATTGTCTGCATTCCCGTCATTGGTGTTGTCCAGCTATAATTCTTGTCTTTACCAACTTCATATCTAGGCATTAATAGTTATTTGCCGTTGTGCAGTTACTACTCAATGTATGGACATGTTGAGAAATTGGCAGAGGAAATAAAGAAAGGTGCCTCATCTGTTGAAGGAGTTGAAGCAAAACTCTGGCAGGTGTGCATAACTTCCTTTCTGTGTTATAACTTCACTTTACACTAGATGGTAGAAAAAAGAGAAATTATAACTTGCGGCTATATACTGTTGAACATTGATGCTCTACATTTCAACTTGCGAGGTCTCCTCTTTTCCTCGTGAGAAACATAATACTCATTGATGCTGATCATGTATTTTTGGAAAAAAGTAGCAGTGCTTCTCAAAGCTATGATAATTTGCCTTTGAATGCAGAACAGTTACGAGTTGGCTCTGATTAGGTGTCAAAGCCACCATGAAAAACTGCTATGGTAACTTCAGCTGTGTGACTGGCTGAGATATTTGAATCTGGGAATTTACAGCATAATGTCTTCAGCTAAGGTGTTATGTCTCATGTTAAAGTGCACCTGGGAATTACTGATTGTTTTTCCATGAAGTTGGAATCAGTTGTTACAATTTGAACCCTTGTAGCTTGATCAGAGGATGAATTATGGATGACATCTAAACAGAAAGATGATGTACCATTATACTTATTGTAGAGTAGTTTAAAATCATTTCAATGTAGAATGAAAGTAACAAGTAATGAACTAGTCCCAGTTCCTGTTCTGAAGCTGCTACACTTTGTGTTAGGACTTAGCAATGACCTTTCTTGTCTAATTATACTGTAATTTTAACTTCCTTTTCTTACTATCTTTTGTTCGTGAATTGATTGCTTTGCTTGCTTGAATAATTGTAAAGGTACCGGAAACACTTTCTGAGGAGGTGATTGCAAAAATGAGCGCACCACCAAAGAGTGATACGCCAATAATTACCCCTGCTGAACTAGCTGAGGCAGATGGGTTTCTGTTTGGTTTCCCAACCAGATTTGGCATGATGGCTGCCCAGTTCAAAGCATTCATGGATGCCACCGGAGGTCTCTGGAGAACACAACAGCTTGCTGGAAAGCCGGCAGGAATCTTTTACAGCACTGGTTCCCAAGGTGGTGGACAGGAGACTACTCCGTAAGTTCTCTTACATGAAACTATCTTCTATGTTTGCCAAGTCTGACTTGCAAATTTTGTAGGCGCAAACTGGTAAAGGTAGATTTCTCAATATAAAAAAAATATTCTTGAACAATTATTGGCAACCCAAACCAGTTGTCCTTGCTTCTTGAATCAACTGAATCCTAGCTTCTCAATGATAAGAGATTATATTAGTCTGAGTTATGCACTTATGCTGGAAGGTTATTGTTCTAAGTCAGCTCTCGGATCCTATGTTTTACCAGCCAATGTCCAGCTTGGATACATAAACTAGAAGACAGACATTACCATTTACTGCATAACTTATGTCTTTGGTGTTTTTCAAGTACTATTAGTCAGTACTCAGTAGATATGTCAAAGTGGAGAAGTGAAACAATGGAGAACTGTGAAGCTGAGTTGTATTTCCACCCTCATAAACAATGCTTTGCATTTGATCATTTCTGCAGTTTATTAGTGGGTTCTATCCAGTTCCAAAATTTTCAAAAGAACTAGTCTAATTTGTATGGTCTCTACTCTCTACAGCTTGACAGCCATTACCCAGCTTGCCCACCATGGATTGATCTTTGTACCCATTGGCTATACATTTGGAGCTGGCATGTTTGAGATGGAGCAAGTTAAAGGTGGTACTCCTTATGGAGCAGGAACATTTGCTGGAGATGGATCAAGACAACCTTCTGATCTTGAACTGGAGCAAGCCTTCCACCAGGGCAAATACTTTGCCACAATTGCCAAGAAGCTCAAGGGAACTGCTTGAATTATTCACTTCACTGGGTTTTACTCCAATAGCAGGCAACTACTATTACAACCTTCCATGGTATTTGAGATCACTCTAGAGAACTTCATCTATACATGCATTATTCGATATTTGCTTAATGAAGGCTGAAGTGTGACGTGAAACTTGTTCATAAAGCTATTAAAGTACATTTGAATGTGATATATTTATTTTCCATTTATGTTTACTTGACACTGTCTTTGGAGTAAAACACTGAAATGAGAGAGCTGTTGCCTTTTCCTCTTTTGTTCATGATGTGCATATACAACTTATTAAATAAAAACCCTCTCAACGAAAAAAAAAACACCCCTCTCACTATGCGCACATGCGCACGCACACACTATAACATTCATATACGAATGCTTGCATAATTCTTACAATGAGACACAATTGCAAATGGATTCTCTTTCTGTAATAATTTCTTTAAGATACCATGACAGAAATAATAAGTAAACAAGTAATAGTCCAAAGCTTTTCTCCATGGTAGGAAACACAAATCAATTTGGCTGATAAGTATGATCCACCTTTGCTCTAATCTTGTGTTTCCACGAAGGACTTTACATGATTAGGATTTAGGTGCTTGTCACTTAAGTCTTTTGTTTTTTTGGCAACACTGGGGAAAGTTATTAGGTGCACTTATGTGTACGGTGGAGTGGTACACTTATACGGTATAATTTGTCCCAAAATACACCTAGATTTAACAAATAAGAAGTAAACATCGGTATCGTGCCTTCAATTCTTGTGACTAAAGCCTTATCCTCTTATTCTTTGCGAATTCAATAATCGAATTACATGTTTTTTGTTGTTGTTGGAAGGGCGCTAATAGACATCCTAAATCGACAGATTGTGTCTGCCGTAACTTTTTTTCTTTGGTTTAAACGAAGGCAATTAAGTTAGTGAAAATCGAGGCCTCAACCATAAGAAAGGTGTATTCTTTGCTATTTGAACAACACTTTCTTCTCAATTGTGCGTGTTTTATTAGTTAGAAGGCTACTTCGAATACAAACAAGAAAAAGAACGTCCAATAAAATTGGATGAGGATTACACTCGGTTATTGTTGTTGTCTCACAAACCAATTGGTGGATGCTCTAAGGCACCTGGTACACAATAGGTTCTCGATCACCATTGTGTAAAAGCATTGTTCTTCCAAACTAGCTAGATGTTGGAAGAAACTAAATAACTATTAATCAAAGAGAGGACATAAATTAAACAATTATAGGAAGGATAATCGTAGTACAAACCATTTAGCTACTTAAAGTTTATTTGTCGGCTGATCCATGTCAGAGAATGAGAGAATAATCAACTTACGTATAAATGAGTAGGATGCAGGAACAACTTGTGCTAAGTTAAGCTAATTTCCTATGAACAATCATTAACACCTTATCTACTCTAGAAGTCTAACGATATACTCTGATTTTCCAGCTAAATTTAGCACTTGTTCCTGCTCCTAACCCACCCTTTTCCTATATTATTACATCAAAGCAACCATGAAATACCAACTAACTAGAAAAGATCAAAAGAAGCTGAGAAAACACACTAGTCCCGCTAACTATTCTGATTTTTGCAATGCCCTACATACATCATAATGCCTTTAGTGGACCATCCATATTCTCTGCCACAAATTCACAATGTATCGTTTTCATAGGGACCCTTTTTTTGTTCTCTATTTCCTTTTTTTCTTCTTTTCCTGTTTGCCTCTTGCTTAGCTCCAAGAATTGTCTAGCCAAAAAGCAGTGTGGCGGCAACATATGGCCATTTTATTATTGTTTTGTTACCTCTAAGTCGTACGTGAACTTATTTCGCAGCTTTGGTTATGTTTCTTGATAGTTACTTGATTTTGATTATATGCTGTTTGGAGGAAGAATCTATTCCATGTCCCTTTGCTATAGACCGAGCTACCCGAACGCTATTCCTCCAAATGTAGGTGTCCAAAAATCAACTGGAGTTTCTTGAGCCACTGGATATGTGCTTGAAATTGGCACCAAGCATAGCCCTCGACTTCTTAGGTCTTGTTTGGACTCTTCGTTATCCTTCATTGTACTAGGAACCTACAAAAATAATGTCCAAATATTAGTTTTCCCAACATAAACTTGTACGAAATCAGCATCATTTAATAGTACGCTGGGTGTCAAACAAATGAATAATAATGCTAAAGTCATACTTCAATGGCAATAGTCAATCTCGGAAACAATATCTCTTCTTTTTTTTAAACATGGGTAAAATTGCGTACATTCTTACCCCGAATACTCACACTCGGTTGTTGTTGTTGTTGTTTATTAGTTATAGATCATTGGCGTGGGCAATTTGATAATATTCAGTTTTCTCAAAAAGGACATCAAACTACTACTTATTCTTTTCTTTTTAAGGTGAAGCAGACTCTCATAGCTAGATTGTACAGTAAGAATAATCGAGAATCAAAGGACAAATGCCAAAAATAAGAGGACAATTGCCAATTGTTCTCATCATTATTTGTGTTTGCAGTATGTCTCTTGTGAGTCCGCGTGTGAAAGGTCTTATTATGATAATTCAGCTTTTGACAACTTTATTTTACCCCAAAAGAAATAAGTTTTTCTTCCTCTTTGGTCTGACAAAAAGAAATAAGTTTAATGATTGACAATTGGAAGACCACCCAACGTTTCATATAATACAAATTTTCTTGCCTTAGGTATGTCCCGGAAATTCAGTTTAGTTATGTTATTGTTAAATTGTTAAGGTACTGTTTTAACTAAAGTCTAATTTAAGGTACTGTTTTAACTGAAGTCTAATTTAATACTAGCTCGTATTATGAACGGGACCTCTATTTTTTAAAAATGGTGTACTTGATAGGTGTTAACGAAACTGAAAAAACAAAAGAATCAGGCAGTGGCAGTTAGCTACCTGTTGTTGTTGGACGGGAGCTCCATTTTTCAAATAGGGTGTACTTAATACCTGTTAACAAATACATAAAATATTGGTAAGAAAGGATGTGTGATGATATTCATAGAACACCCTCCACCTAGAATCAGTTGTACCCTAGTTAACTATCAAGTAAACAACTAATTCTTAAAAAATGAGTGTAGAAGTACATATTTTGAGGATGATGTACTTACTCTAACTTGATCATGGAGAAACTTAACGTACTCGATAGCCTCATGTAGAACTGACGCAGTATCAGTCTGCAAAGCAACCAGTACATTACTTGAGAAATTTAGCTTTGGAGCATGAATGCATGATATTGTAAATTTGAGGAGGCATACTCATAATGAATATACCCAAGGTAAATTGATAAATATAATGGACACACTTTGTAATTTCGAATGAGCTAGCTTTTCCATTTACCTTTCCAAATGGTGAAACCAATTGCTGGAGAGCAGTGATTCTGTCCCCAAGCTTCTCTTTCCGAACCTAATCATCAACCACAGTCGTATCAATTAATATTTCATTTGATTAAAGTATAGCTATCTAGGAGCTTCTTCTTTTTTTTTTTCAAGCAAAGTATAAGAGGTTTTAGTATGTAGAAACGTCTAATGACAGTGATGTGTATACGCATGTTAGCGATGTATACCTTGAATGTCGGCAGAGAAGAAGGCGTTTCAATCCGAGGCCTCTTAGCTGGAGGTTGGTCTACATTGCTCTTTGAGTCACCAGTGTCTTCATTTTTAGCCTAGGAGATTAGTCACACCGTACCATGAGATTCGACTCATATGCACAAACCCTAATAGCACATATTATTGCATGATACACTTGCTGTAAGCCATATATAGATCTAATAAGTACCTTAGTAGAGAGTTTATTAGAGCAAGTATGAGACTTCGGGTTCAACGAATTAGATGCTCGAGATCTCGACTGCAACGAATTGAGCAAGCTAGCTTTGATGTTGTTTAGAGTATTCATGTTGTCATTCAGGCCATTGACAGCTAAGTTCATCCCTCCACCAAGCATGGTATCTAGTTCTGCTTGTACGGAATGAACAGAACCATAGCTTGGATTGATCGGTTGAGCCATGGACTGTGGTGTTCCGAGCACTTGGGATTCATCGGTGTCATCAAACAAGGTTTGGATGAGGTATGAAGCTGAAGAACTCATAGGGAAGCTCGTGTTTACACCGCCTTCAGATGTGATGGAGCTTGAGTCGCCCGAGCTATTGCTAGAGGTTGTCAAGGCCATGGGAGGTGACCCATCTTGGTTGCAGCTACTATTGTTGATAGAGAAATTCGAATCATTATTTATCATGGCTGATGACGATAAATTGTTGGCCGTCATTGCATAGCATATTCTTGAATTTACGTCATCTGGCAAGATCGAGTTATAACCCCCTTCAATAGTTCCATTGTGACAACTGCATGACAATTAGTATATCAAATTATCATCGTTACACCGTCAGAAAAAAGTTATTATCCTTGACCACTATATACCATGATTGTGTCAGCTAAAATGTTAAGGAACTGTACTTATATATTTGTATGTAACGATATAATAATATAAGATAAGAAGAAGAATCAGCAGGAGAAAAAGGAACTTACTGTAAATTTTGTTGGTTCCAATCAGTGGTTGAGGTAGTGGGTGAAAGGCCAAATCCCAGAATGTCAAGGGTAGAATCAAATTCAGCTGGAAAATTAATCATAGAGTTATCACAAAGGGAATCATTTTTCTCAAAAGTATGAACACTAGACTTGCCCTTTATTACTTCATTTGGCCACCCAAAGTTGCCCATATCATAACCACTACCAAGTTGAGCTACCGAGCATGGTGACGACAACCCGCTAGCGCCGCCAGCAGAAAAAAGACTTAACGATGGATTCCACCATGTTCCTCCACACACACCACCTTGGAAGTCTTCTCCCATGTTCAGCTGTTGTAGGTAAAATGAGTTCTTGTTTACCTCCTGTTTGTCACTTGTTATTGTAGTGTTTTAGAGTTTGTAGCTAGGGAATGAAGTTGGACCATTTGACACAAAGGGAATGTGGTACTTATATATAGACCGGTTCATATGGGGAGGGATAAATACCGGAATATGGTTGACTTTATGAGTTGATGAGACAAAAGCCAGGGGTAGGAGAACTTAATCTAATACTACAAAACTTGATCTAATCTGATCTCTTGAACTTTTTGGTTGGAAATAATTTATTTAAAAATGTGGCTCGCTCTCTTCATATGCTTAATGTTATCCGGATGTGTCTTATACTCAAAGCGAAGTTGGGGCATACCATAATGTGTTATGATTCAGTATGATTAAATATTTACATTAATGAATAAGTTATACAAAAATAACAAAGAAAGTATATGAAGTGCTGGAAGGGTTGCTCACATCACTGTTTCTAACTTATACGGAGTATATTGACCACTAGTTTATGTGTAGTCTCATTTTGAATTGATTAGAATGAAAAAGTACTTTGATTACTTGGCATTCGGAAGTACTTTTGAAATTATTCATAACCATATTATTGATACTCTAATGGCTCTAGCTAAGGCCATTTTTTATGAAACTGTGAGACCAAGGTTAGGTTTCTAATAAGAATGTGCCACAGCTTAGCTAATGAGGACACTTTGTTATCCAAACAAAAAGGAAACTTGCCCTTAATCCCCTGAATTAGGTAAGATGGGACATTTCCCTATCCTTCTTTTAGGGGTTGCCGGGACAAAGTAAGTGATTAAGGGTGTTAGGAAAAGGGAACGAGGTGATGTAAACAACTCAATTATGAAACAGATTTTTCTTCTTTTGCTATCTTAATATAAGTTCTTAGCTTCCTCCTCCGTCTACTAGTTCTTACTTGTCTACCTATCAGAGCGTAATTCACTTTAACTATCAATTAAACAAAGCATACTTCTGAATCGGTGTAGAAAATCTATGATCAAAGTTATTCACCTAGCTAGTTGGCCATTCTAAGCAGGAAATTGGATGAAGTAATTAGAACTGTAGTGAAGATGAAAATTTGTTTGGGTTGCATTTCGTTATCACGTTAATTAAGCATGCATGGAGGCTACATATGGTGAATTCTTCATCTCGATCGATTCCGAACTCATGTGAGTGAGTGAGTTCGATCAAGATGTACATTGACGATGCGATCAAGTTATTATGTTTTTCAAGATCACCATTAACTCTTTTTCTTATCCTTTTTTTTTGCTAGGGCGATCACCGTACCCTTTACTGCTTAAGCGTGATCGACATCAAGCTAGTAGATAACAGTTAAATATACAAACAGAGTAGTATGTAAGTTAATTAGCTCGGTTAAGAAACAGCTCAAGGTATAAATTGAACCCTAGTTTAATTTAGAGGAAAAAATGTTAAGAGAGGAGCCAACTAAGCAAAATCGTGTTATAGTTCTAAGGTTTTGATCGAACTAAATATTATAGAAATTCTAAAAAAAATTTTGGTTGCCCGTCTAGTTCATCGGAGCTCTCTCCGACTACATCAGACCCGACCCGGGTCACACATTGATGTTGTGGGTGAGTCTCTCAATGAAAGTATCTGCATACGCCAAGACTCGAACTCAAGACATCGCTAAGCGCGCGGTATGGAGCTGCTTACTATTTACATTGGCATAGAAATTCTACTTTGACACGGTCATGGCTACTGCTAGTCCGCCAGTTCCGAAACTTAATACAAGTGTCAAACCCACAACCTAGTGTACTCAACAAATCATACATCCCTTCAAAATAGGTTTTTTTTTTTCTATTCCTTCTTCTATGCTTAAGAGACTTTCATAGTACTCTACTCTATAAGTTTTATGTGTATACCGGTCTAACATAGACTTGTTGAGCTAAAATGAAAAATGAAATCAGACTATCTAGCCCATCTTGTAGTAATAATCTCTGAGGATTACATGTTTGATCAGAAACTATATAAGTTTAGTCTAGTTCAAAAATATAGAAGCCCTAACTCTTGATGTTAATAATATACTTGATGTACATGAAAATCAATATAAGTGATGACGCCTCAATCTAGATTTGAAGGGATAATTGAATCATATTAAATGTTCTTATGTTCATTACAAGAGTTATACGTGACTCACAACTTGCAGATATGGCCACCAATGGCAGTTAAAATTCACAATTCGAGCTCAAATGTCAATTTGGTACTGCCTAGGTTAATCATTAGTAATTAGGCTATATCCGGGGCCATTAAAGCCAATCAAAGACGTAAATTCTATTTTGAGTCTCTGCCTTTTCAAAGGCGTAGACTTTGGAGTTGAAGTATCAAATTCAAAGCATATAATATGATCTTGCTATGAGCTAAATCAGCTAATCCAAATGAATGGTGCAGTTGACCTGATTATTAACCAGTTCCATAAAATTTTCGGTATTCCTCATAGAATGACCAGATGGTCAATCAAACTGCGTCAGCAGAATCATCATATTTGTAATTGAACTATGTTGTCACATTTAGATATAAAGAAAAAGCTTTATACTTTAATACTTATATACCCCCCCGCGGTTAGTCTAGGTACGAGTACTTGAAATGCAATCATTACTCGTCTAGATACAAATATGCAATTGATCTATGACTAAATTGAAAAACGAGTAGTTGCTTGCGGAATAGTTATTCTTCTTGTGAATTATGGAAAAATGGCCCCTTTTGTCTTTTCAGCTTCTAAAGACAAAATAAAACGGAGATGAATGAAATATGCTCAATTATTTATCTGCTATAAGAGAAGTTTTGACACACAATTATTTATTAAAACTCTATCAATAGTGTGTTTTTATTAAATTGTACAGTGACACCTTTTCAATGATATACAAAAAATTCCGAATTATCATGTCATAATTTCTTACAATCAAATGAAAAGGGTCGAACTAAACGGAATTGAATTTTCTGTAAGTGGACTAAATTGAAAATAAGTTAAAATGGCGTCTTCTCGAATCACATTAGTAACCTATCATCAGGGAGAAATATATCATACTCTACATATCACATTATTATGTCTACATATACATATGACCATAATTAGTCATTCATATTGCTACTTAGTTATCTGGCCTACTCTGAAAATGTATACAAATTGCATATTTGTATCTGGCCTTGTTATTAATAATTTATAAGATATGCTATCAAAAATTAGTAAGTATATGATCATTCAGCTTTTACTAGCTACAAAAGAGTCATTATGGGTGGTCAGAAACATGAAGAGGGGAAATGAAATTCGAACCTGAGACTCATGGAAAGTCATTAATTCTTAGGTACATCTAGTGCAAATTACTCCCTCTGATCCAATTTAAATGTCATTCTGGAAATTTTCACACATATTAAGAAATTGGTTAAATTTTCTAAAATACCCCTATTAATGATAACACAATTTCAGTTTCCAACAATTGTTATAACTTCAGCTATAATAAATAACTAAGGACAAATGTGGAAAAATCATCTCTATTGTGCATTGGAAATTGAAAACGACACTTATTTTGGATCAAATTTCATTTGGTAGGATGACATTTATTTTGGATCGGAGGGAGTAAGTATTAGACATAATATCACTTGATGTAAATTTACACCTGATATATCAAAGACTTGTTGATCGTATGTAGGGTCTTAGTCTTTACTCTTTACTATTATATTAAAACCTCCTAGACTATGTGACCAGTTAGGGTGTGTTTTGGTCGGCTGAAAAGATCTGAATTGAAACTGAACTGAACTAAAAAAAACTGAAAAAAAACTGAACTGAACTGAAAAAAACTGAAGAAAACTGAATTTATCTGAAAAACACTGAATGCAGTTGTAAGTTATAACTATAAATGAAAAAAATGAAAAACGCTGAATTGAACTGAACTGAAAAAAACTGAACTGAACTGAAAAAAACTGAACTGTAGTGCTACTGACGAACAAAACACAGCCTTAGTGTAGGTGGATTTTATAAGTTTGCAATAGGGTAGCAGGAGTAGGCATTTACCGATGATGAATTGAAGCATCAGAAAAGTATGCAAATCTTTTGAAATAGTGCACTGGAGAAGAATTTGGCCGCTAATGTATTGGGACTAGTAGGGGGTGGGGTTTTGTGGGTGAGATCTTCACCCTTCTTCCCCAGAGGAGATCTCGGCTCACTGAATAGGAACGTTAGGCCATTCCCAATAGTTGACGTTATTTTAGAATGTATTCAATATCGATCTTCTCCTTTAAATCTCGACAAGTTGACATCTCAAATACATTTCTCTATTCGTTGAATCTATGGCTAGTAGGTATTTAGGGACGTCCTTGGTACATGTGAATCTTTTTGAACCGATTACTAAGCAAAAATTGAGTGCAAAATATCAAAGTTTCAGTTAGTCAAAACTTTGGTG
>ONZK01003013.1:104447-116654 GCA_900322385.1 Pharnaceum exiguum
CCCCCCCCCCCCCCAAAAAAAAAAAAAAAAAAAAAAAGAAGAAGAGAATACCAATTATGAACAGTAGGTTTGCACATCCCAAGCAACCAACATCTCCTCAGTTTAAAAAATTAAGAACTATCATTTGATTTGATTACTGACCTGCAATCTGTGAAAGATCAAGTTGTACAGACAACACTTTCCCCTTCCTTAGACTAAATTTCCTTCAACTTACAATACAACAACAAAAACAAGATCAGTTTTCTGAAAACTTGACAACACCACACAGAATTGAAAATGTCCCTCCAGTGAACCCCTCACACGACTTGATCTTGAAAAGCTTAAACTGATCAGAACATCATCATACACACCATAGGTAGGTGCAACTGGGATGCTGGAAGACAATTAAGCCAGACAAAATACATAGGGGGCCTGACATTTATGGGAGAAAATGGAGTTCTTATGTGGTGTCCCCAAATATATAGCCAGAAGCCCACAACCTTTAACTCCTGAAGCTTTATACATCCTCAATTCCTCCCCATATTCATCTCCTTCAAATATTTCTTTCCTTTCTTTTTCTCTCATAAAAGGTAAAATAGCCACAATCTACCTCAAAATGATCACCCTAGCCTTAACTATCATCCAAAAAAATATCACGTTTTTGTTAAATATTCAGACTTATATGGAAAATAATCCATTGTTTCCCACAACACTTAATGCTGGAATATTTAATACTCAACAAATTTTCAAAAATCTACGGGGACAATTACATCGTAATTCTTCAAAAATTTATAACATACAAATGGGATGTTGGTAATTTCAGAAATAGACTCAAATCATAATGCTAAATAATTCCGATGCTAGTGACATTGCAGCGCGTTAGGGTAAGGTAAAACTACGAAGTACAGCTAAATCAAAGTCAAAGTAAGAAGAAGGGGAATAAAATGAACCCCCCACAAAGGAATAAGGAAAAAAAGGAAAATTACCTAAAACTTATCAATTCCATGATGAAACACTTCGGCTCTACCATTTCAATCTTGTCGGTCCCACCATCAGGACTGCCAACAAAAAAACTTATACTGATTAACATTATTTAACAGCAACAACAAATAGGTCCAGTGCCTGTAAAGTTGAAAGAGTTATCTCCATCTTTCAACTTTAGGTGATTATGGTCGATAGCGAAATCGCTATGAAAATCTTCCAATACTTCTTATTTTTGGTGAGTTGTTGGAAGTGAATACTTCAATGCAACAATTGGTCAATCTCGGAAACAACCTCTCTGTTTTCTTAAACAGGGGTAAGGTTGCGTACATCCTGACCCGAGTACCCCCATTGAATGGGGATTTACACTCGATGTTGCAACAACAACAACAAATTACTACAAGAGCAGGTAAATGTTGCATTCAAAGACTAATAAAAGATATTTCACACAGCATTCGGACATGAACTCTTTCAGCCAGTTCTGTGTTAGTATTATTCAATTGTTATCAAATTGTCACAGGCAAAACTTTGGTGGTTGTTATTAGGGCACCAGAAAAGGAATGCAGTTATTGTTGCCTGTTGTACGTTGAAGACAAACTCTAATGACAGTGCTGTTGCACTACCTTGAATTTGAATTTTTGACAAATGTCCACATGCCTCGTGGATGAGCAATTTGTAGGAAGCGTCTCTGACCGTAATGTTGGAAAATTACAGCACATGATAAGTTCGCCCATGTATTACACAAAGATGGGAAATGGTCGGCTTCTGCTAGACTCCAGTATCCGCCTTTCTCAACACTTTTAAAAGGGTAGCCAAATCCTTGAGAATGGAAGAAACATCTAAAGCACCAAGGCACAAGACAACAATCACATAAGGCCTTCTAGGTTTATGAAAAAGAAAAAAAAAAGGGCTGACAATCAAAGATAAAGCACAGCACATGAAGGAGTGGTAAGGACTTATTAATGACAAGACTTACTCATGAAGATACATGATCAAATCTTCAACAACTAAAGCGACGGCATGGGCTTGACCAATATCAAAAGCAAGATCAGACATTCTCGGATCAAAGGAGTACCCAACTGCAGTACTGATGCCAAAAGAATAAATGAATGCACCAGGGCACACAAAATGGACAAGCCTAGGCTCTCCAGCAACCTGATCAACATTCTCAGGTGGGACAAAGTGCAGCTAAACAGCGATGCATGACTGACAATGACAGAAACTTGGTTAACCAACGACAGGATACAGAGACACATTCTCACCAATGACACAAACCAACGGCACTAGCAATAGAAGATTCCAAACAGAACTTTTACTACCTAACATAAAAGAAACAACACAATCTGAATTTGTTCTTAAGTGGCTATTGCCATTACCGTATATATACAGCAAATTACTTGCTGCGCAGAAAGTAAATGATTAAAGCACCTTCACAGATAAAAAAGGCTATTATGTTTGAGTAAACCTACCCCGTGAAGAGATTCCACCTGAAAGTTCTAACTTGATGAGTACATCGAGCTCAAATGAAGACTGTATCTTCAAGCTTTGGAACAGATATCCATCCATGGCTCAACCCCTATACGATCCTCGACATCCAAGGACAATGGCCAAGTCATCAGTAGAGCATTGATCATATTAAAACGACAAAATTCCTCCTTCATTCTTCTTTTGTGCTCCTCTGTCAGGTAGAATATCTGATCATAGATAGGAATTAATTTGATTTACAAGTCAATAACAGGCACTCTGTTCTATCACAAATATGTTCAATCATGGATAGGCCCATGAATGATTCAAGCTCAAATTCATATACCCATATGTTTTCCAACAATATATCCAAGACAGCTGAGGCTCTTGTTGCTTGTGCTTCTAAAACCTTTGAGTCAGACTTACAGAGAGCACAAGTCATTACCTGCTAAAATGAAACAAAGTGTACATAACATATGAACAGCTTTTGCAGGCAGAATGGGAAAAAATCAACCACTAGATTATAGATTCATATCACTAACTACACAAAAAAAATTATGTGCACCCGTTTCAAATATGAGAATGGTATTAATGACCACTCGGGTGGGTAGTCAGTAATGACCCCTCTCTACCTAGTCTCATATGTATATGAAACGGGTTCACACAGAGTTTTCTCCACTAACTAACATGCCAAAAGTATCATTATCAAACACTACTTATGCCAATAGTACTATTGTTTATCTATACTTACAACAAAAAATGAGAATGAATGAAAATAGGCATACATAAGAATTGATACCGACCTTGTAGTTTTGGCTCCAGCTAGTTTTCCAGCGTCGGTTGGGTTCCTCGTTCGTTGTGCCTATATTTTGGTTTTTGGTCTTTTGCGATATGTAATGTTATGAATGACTCGATTGGAATTTTAAAACTGGAGGAAAAATGGGATTATGCGCCTCAACTTTTGAAAACTTATTTTTCATTTGTCTTTTTTTTTATGAAGTCAAAGAGGGAGGCGTGGCTGAACGAGCACCTCCTAACGTACAGCCTCGGGATATTCTCGACAGACATACAAACTAATGTAGCATCATCTTTTAACACTTATAAAACTTGATTAATAAGAGACTTGATACAAACACAAATGATCAATGTTGTTAGAAAAAACCCATTGTAGGCCATTAGAAAGGTTTAATTTCATAAAAGATCAGTATTGAATATTGATACAACAACAATCGAGTGTAAATCCCCATTCAGTGAAGGTACTCGGGTAGGATGTACGCAACCTTACCCCTGTTTAAGAAACAGAGAGGTTGTTTCCGAGATTGACCAATTGCTGCATTGAAATATTTACTTCCAACAATTTCACCAAAAATAAGAAATATATTGAATATTGATACATTTTTAATAAATAATTGAATGTGAAAATAATTAAATAGTTTCAGTTTATTAATTTTATGTGCAGTTGATAAAAGCTTAAAAGAATAGGCACATAAACTTAAGCCATATAGTAGTATCTGTATCCGAGATGCTTGATACATAATCCGAGATGCCAGTAGTACTTTTTGGCAGCGGGGGCCAGGTCCTTGGGAGATTCTACGGTTCTTTTAGCTGAAGTAACCGTTATGCAGGATGGAGTTCGTAGAGCGGTTGAATTGGGTGCCACAAGATTAGTTATTGAAGGTGATAATCTAACGGTGCTAAAAGTCGTTAATGGTAATTAAGGTGAAGGTGGCGTGGAAAATTTGAAGTATTATCTTGATATTCAATTCGTGAATACTTGAAACAGATAATGGAATGGAAGGTGATGCATATTTTACGCGATGGAAATAAGACAGCTGATTGGATAGCGAACTGATCCAATTGTATGGGATAAATCCTTGTCGAATGAGCTAGATTGTATTCTCTTAGAAGATAAGATGGGAGTTTTCCTTGAGAGGAGGAGCTCCTAATCTAACACTATTTTCTTACCTTTTAAAGAAATAAAAAAATAGTAGTATTTGTATCCGGGTCCTCTTTATGACAATTCTCGACACATAGGAAATGTGATTTGTCATAGGAGCTACAAAATATATATGCCATAAAAAAAAAAGAATAAATTGTTGGAAACCCCCTTTTATATAGTCGATTTTGTATCAGCACCCCTTTTATAACACTTCTTGTTACAACACCCCCAAAACCTTAAAAGTATTGTCTAGACACCCCCAAATGGGATTTTCGACCAAAACCCAGGGTGAACTTCCAAAAATGCCCTCGTTTGACACCACGCGCATACGTTCTTATTCCCTCCTTCCTTTTCATTTTCACTTTCATTACCCTCGTTTTTACAGACACTCTCATTCATCTTTTCCTTTTACTTTTCTTCTTCTTTCTCCCACACAATCACAGTGACTCCATGACCATCATCACTGAAGCTGTCCTCCATCACAATCTGAATTTTGCAAATTTGAACCAAATCAATAATATTACCACAATAATGAATCATTATTACATGAAATATTTCATTACAACACCTTCACAAAAAACCCAAAACTAAACTAAACCCATATTAATACCACATAATACCACCTAATAACTAAAGTCTAAGCTAACAGCACCTTCACAACAAAAAACCGAAAGAACAATACCCGATATTATGGTACTTGTCTTCCAATTTGCAGCTTGCTTACTCCATTTTTCCACCTGAGTTTTGAGTACTTTGTTCTTGTTTTTCAACTTCAAGTTGTCATTATTCACACTTGAATTTAGATGAATCATCTCTTGCATATCAATCCTAAGCTCATCTATTTGGCAAACCAAATAATTCCTCGATCTCCTCCAACAACCAATTCCTCTCCTCTAATAACCCATTTGAGCCTAATGCAATGTCTTCATCAACCCACCTAAAAAAATCACACTTGCCTTTTCTAGTGGCATGGTTGAATTCCTGACATCCATAGAACAATTCCCCCAAGTGCTTCCTTGTACGTGATGTATATTTCCAAGCCGGACTCCCACAATCACAACAAACAACTTCATTTTGTTTTGTTCCACCCATCCTTCGAACACAATAAAACAGAATTTTTTTTTTGGTGTGTGACGGTGAACACACTGAGCAAGAGCAATGATGATGTCACAAAGAAGTGTGATGAGGGAGGGCTGGGAGGGGAGGGATGAAGCAGATGAGTTAATTTGTGAGAGGAGGGGAAGTTAGTTAATGAATTGAATTGGGGATTGGGGATAAATTGAATTGGGGATGTGGGATGAATTGAATTGGGGATTGGGGATAACCGTTGGGAAAAAGGACACTATGCTCACCAACGCAGAATGAGGATCGCGTGGTGTCAAACGAGGGCATTTTTGGAAGTTCGCCTGGGTTTTGGTCGAAAATCCCATTTGGGGGTGTCTAGACAACACTTTTAAGGTTTTGGGGGTGTTGTAACAAAAAGTGTTATAAAAGGGGTGCTGATACAAAGTCGACTATATAAAAGGGGGTTCCCAACAATTTATCCTAAAAAAAATTGCAGTGTATATAAGATATCCTCTTAAAAAGTACTCAATTGTAGATACACCTGGCAATCGATCAGGTCAGTCAATCGGGTTTCGGGTTAGGTCGTTTCGGGTTCGGTTATTTTCGGTTTGTACTTTTCGGGTCGGGTTCCGATCGGGTCGGGTTTGACACAACGGATTTGCACATTTTTGTTTTGTTCGATAAAAATATTATTTATTAATATTTAACATTTTTTCAATATTTTTTTTAAGAAATATTATTATTTTATTATATTTAATAAATTAAAATTGTAAAATTTACATTTATAAAGATTTTATTGACAAACGGGTTGTTTCGGTCGATTTTGGGTTTCGGTCGAGTTTTTCGTGTTCGTGACCCAGGTCTTTCGGGTCATTTCGCGTCGGGTAAATTTCTGCCGGGTTTTATTGTAGACCATTACAACTGTTTGAGTTCTTCTTTTGTATACTACTAGTAGCTAGCAAGTATTCATCACATTATGTACAAATCTCAGTCATTGCCTCCTTTATCCCAGCAGAAAGTTCTATACACATTTGCCTATTTTTGATCAATTGTTCAAATATTTTGACCAATTCTATAAACAAATGCACAATTTTTATATTTGATAAAATTATAATATATCAAAAGTACAATGTAGTTTAATCAATAGAAGTTCTTTGTGCTATCAAAAAAAAAATAGAACTTCTTTGACGGTCTCTTTACAATGGTTCAAATTTTATGGTCAAACATTGAAAAATTTGAGAAAGTGAAGTGAAACAGTAAGCATCTTCGTAGGACTGAGGCAGTAACTCTGATACACCAAGTTTTTCCGATTCATCAGCTTCACTATTGTTCTTTTCCCTAACAATAGACAAACTCTGGGGAGCTGTGGTTACTTTGTTGGTCAATAAGCCAGGAGAACGGCTTGAGTTGTTACCTACGGACAGATTATTTCCTTGGTTCCTCAAACATTGTTCCAAGACAACCCTCACATCTCGTTTGGCCAGATTTTCCTCCTCAGTACAATTGAAGAACTCAGTATGAATCATCTTTAATAGGCCTAGAATTTTAGAAAGCTCCCCATGCTCCTCACTTTCATCCGGCTCTAGTTCTTTGACTTCTAACAAAGACGTACGTTTTCCCTTGAAGAAATTATAGGGCCTTATCTTGATTAAATTCCTTGGATACTTCTCCCACACACTGTCAGTATCATCGACTACCAAAACTTGGTGCTTATGGAACATCACATTCCTCAACCTCTTGTTTCCCTTTGAAGAACAGTCTTCTCTAGTGATCACACTGCCAAAGTATATCCTCCCTGGATCGATTAAGTTAGCCACCTCATGAGCATAGTCGCGGCGACCCATGGTATAGATAGACATATCAAACATCGAGCTTGCTTGTTCCAAGAAACTATCCAAGCCAGGCCGCAGCTTAATAACCACCTCAACAGAACCATAAAACTTTACAAGATGAGCATCTATATACCTACCATCAGTCAAATACTTGTTACCATCGTTGTCCACAAAGTTTGATATTCTCTCGGAATGCAACAGCGTGTGGTCTAAGTCGAGGAGAAGATGAAGCTTTTTGCGGCTTATCATGTCCCTCGAGTTGCGGTTCCGTATCCTCTTCCTCTCCTCACGGCTTAGGCGCAAATTATGCTCAATATAGGATAGTACTGGTGTCGTCCTCGGGATCGAATTACCGTCGTCTCGGGTTCCACACTTGGTGCACTTGTGTCCCTTCCACCGGGGATGCTTGCATGATGAAACAATAAGAGACGAATCGTTCTTCTTTGCGTCCATCCGACTTTTTTCTCTCGATCGATCAGTCTCATGACCTTGTGGTTTATATAGATGTCTAGTACACACCAACTAATACTTTTCTTTTTGTAATCGGTGTGTTATTAAAATCGACTTTCTTTTTTTTGTTATATATTTACCAGATAAAAAAATCACATCTATGACGGTCTAGTGTGAATATAAAATTAACAACACCAAAAACAAACCACTGATGGCCGTCAAACCCACACGACTAATGGATTTGCAAGATTTAATGTTTGTCATCATAGCAGAGGCATACTGAATTCCAGAACTGAAGTAGAGACCAAATAGGTACTCTGATCTAGAAACACTAGTTGCTAGAAGAATGATTGAATTCCGGCGTATAGATCGACCATGGCTACACTACATGGAAAAGGTTCTTGTACTAATGTATGTACATAGCCAGCTTTGTATACTTTACATATAATTCTCCACTGCATAAATAGCTATATTTCAACAACAGGAAGGCTTAACTTAGTTTGGGTTAGTCGAAATTCGAATTCAGGGTGTCATCACACATTTTCCCTTTGTTTCTGTTGGTGGTGTTACTACTGGCTGAAATCAGGATACAACTTACATAATATGAGGATCACATCTAAAGTACTTGTACTCAAAATAGTTTAGGCCTTTACATATGTATGAATAATCCCAGATTCGATCTACCTTATGTGCTAGTAAAGACTCGTTTGCTTCTCTATATAAATCAAGTTAGTCACCGCTCTTCCATCTATTATTGATGAATTATTAGCATACCCAAGATTATGAGGCACTTCAACCCGGGGGATGGGGGTGGGGTCATCATCACATTATATATAAGAAACAGGCTTAGAGAATAGTTCCTAGAGAAAACCTCCCCACTTGATGGGGTCAGAAAGGCTTTTTCAAGCTTGCAGTTCATTTCTCCAAGTCATACTCCTTGATAAGATGAACCTCGATCATATTCAACTATCTGTAGGATGCTGACAAGTCCTTTGAATTGAAGTTAGTTGTGTTGACCCAAACCCTTGTAGTCTTGTACTACAAAAACACCATATATCAGCACTTCAGCAGTCGGTAGACGGACCAACAAGTATTGGTAGTGCGTGAGACGTTTGTTTACTAGACTAGAAATAGTGGTCACTACTCACTGGTCAGGGCATGTTCCTCTAATCTAGTAATCTACCATATAACCTCCATCACAGAAGGCTGATTACAACATACTCCGAGATGTCGATTTGTAGGGTTTGGAGGGCAAAAATGTGATTCTGAGTCAGAGTCTCTCAGAACTGACCTAATGAACCATGATATGTACTATGGAATGGCGGAATGCAGAGAAAAATTCTGACAAAAAAAATATGCCAAAATGGAAAATAAATGGGTAACAGGACTAGGAGCCATATTTTGGCCAGCTCACCTGAACTGGTTTGGCCTTTGCTCTTGTGATGATAGAAGAATTGAGTGTTTAGTATTCCAAACACAAAATAATCCTCCCAACCACCCCCACCCACACACACAAGTACACTCTAAGATGGAAACTTCATCAGTTGAGCCCTTATGTTTATGATCATTACAACAACAACAACCGAGTGTAAATCTCTATTCAATGGGGTACTCGGGGTCATGATGTAACCAACCATTACCCCTGTTAAGAAAACAGAGAGGTTGTTTCCGAGTTTATAGTTATGATCATTGAAGTAATTAATTAAAGTGTCTGGTGGTATATGGCATAATTACTCATATATAGTTTGTGGTATTGCTTTATTAGCACGTACAACACTGTCTAATTGGCAACCTTGCTCTGAAAGGCGAATCAAACTACTTCCATACAATGTTAATAGTAATAATTAATAATGATCAAATTTTCAAAGAATGGACAGAAAAAATCAAACTGTCAAAATCATCGAGAGAGGGAGGTAGTAACCCTAACACGCGTTTTTCAAGTTCATCAGCTTCAGTCTTCTTTTCCCTAAAATTAAACAACCCCTTGGGAACTCTAGTTTCTTTGTAGATCAATACGCCGGGAGAAAGGCTTGAGTTGTTTCCAATGCCCACAATTGCCTGGTTCTTCAGAAATTCTTCCAAGACAACCCTCACATCTCGTTTGGCCAGTTTACTCTCCAGACTATTGAAGAACTCAGTGTGAATCGTCGTCAACCAGCCTAGAACTTTAGAAAGTTCCCCATGCTCCTCACTTTCATCCGCCTGTAATTCCATGACTTCTGTCAAAGACATACAACGATAACCATTATGACTACGTCTTTCCTTAAAGAATTTATAGGGCTTTATGTTGATTAAATTTTTAGGATAGTCCTCCCACACCCTCGCTTTATCATCAACTACCAAAACTTGCCACTCATGGATCATCACATTGCTCAAACTCTTGTTTCTCTTTGAAGAACAGTCATCCCTAGAGAGCACGCTCCCGAAGTATATCCTGTCTGGATCGATCAAGTTCGCCATCGCCTGAGCATACTTGTGGACACCATGAGTATAAATCGACATATCAAACATCGAGCTTGCTTGTTCCAAGAAACATTCCAAGCCAGGCCGCAGCTTGACTAGCCTATCATCATGACCACCATCCACGTAAACCTTAACATCTTTATACTTTGTATTAGCCATATTGTTATCGACGTCCATAAAATCTGACTCGCTCCAGGAATGTAACACCTTATCATTATGACAACCATCGACAGAATACTTAACACGATGTGCATCTTTATTCTTAGTATCAAACAAATACTTCTTGTCACCGGTGGCCACAGTCTGTGTGCTCTTGGAATGCAACAGTGTGTGGTCCAAGTCGAGGAGAAGATGAAGCTTTTTGCGGCGCAGCATCTCCCTCGAGTTCCGGTCCCGTATCCTCTTGCTCTCTTCAATGCTTAGGCGTAAATTATTGTGAATGTACGAGAGTACTGGTGTCGTCGGGGTCGAATCATCGTCTCGGGTTCCACACTTGGTGCACTTGTGTCCCTTCCACCGGGGATGCTTGCATGCTGATGAAATTATGGGAGAACAATCGTTTTTCTTTGCGTCCCTCCGACTTTTTTCTCTCAATCGATCGATTTCATCATGACCTTGTGGTTTACTATCTTGGTTTGGTTGCTGTTGTTTGTTTATTAAGGGGAGGGTTTTGTTTGGTTGGTGCGTCTTGGTTGCCGGCAAATCAGCGGAAGACATTTTTTTTTGACTATATATGAGGTCCATAGACCATAATAAGGAGTTATATATGTAGTCATGTAGATTGTAGACGGGCACACCCACTGGGTGTTTTCAAAAAAGAAAAAGATTGTAGACACCGACTAGGCGACTAGGACCCCCTTTTCTTTTTCAGCAACTTTTGTGTGAGACCGTCGCATATGTATGCGACGGGTTACACAAAATACCCTCTACTCTTATCCAACCCACACAACATAACCACTCTCTCCACCATAACCACTCTCTCCACCCCATCTGCTGCCTAGCCCTTCTCCCTCTCCCCTCCGTCGCCTCTTCTTCAAAACCCAGATGGCTTCGCCCTCGCTGACGGCGTCTCGGGTAGCATCCTTCCACCGCATGTGAAATCAAGGTCAAATTGTTTGTTTACCTCATTTAATCTTTGCAATTCCCTAGGATCCATGTCTCGATAACCTTCTGCTACGTCTTCCTCAAGTGCTTCCTTAACTACTGCAGTAGCAATCTGCTTTGTGATGTCACGTATTCTGTGGAAGTGGAAGAGTGATTAAAGATTTATCTCCTAACATTAAACTGAACAGTTAAGTAAATCCTGATTGATCAGCCTTGATGTTGAGGGATAGATGACGCCATTGAGCACCTCCTCGTCAGTGATGTACGCAGCTAAACTGACCTTCAGCATGTTAGTCGTCTTTAAGAAAAGTAGAAGCTTGCGTTGTTTCTTGTTTGTATCGCTCAGAAGTCAGATACTCAGATCTGGTTTTTTTGTTTTGTTTTGTTTTGTTTTGTTTTGTTTTTTTATTTTGGGAGAAGATGGAATGAAAAATGATCCATTTACAAATGAAAAATGACCCCTTTACAATTGAAAAATAACCCCTGTAAAACTCAAAATATGAACTCAAAAACACTGAAAAATTCCAGACATATGTTGTCTAAAAAGTAACCCCTTTACAAATGAAAAATGACCCCTTTACAACTGAAAAATGACCCATGTAAAACTGAAAAAATGGCACACGTATGTTGTCTGAAAAATGACCCCTTTACAAGTGAAAAATGACCCCTGTATAACTGAAAAATGACCCCTGTTAAACTGAAAAATGGCAGACATATATTATCTGAAAAAATGACCCCTATATAACTGAAAAATGACCCATTTACAAGTGAATAATGACCCCTGTACACTGAAAAATGACCCCTGTAAAACTGAAAAATGGTAGACATATATTGTCTGAAAAATGACCCATGTACAACTGAAAAATGACCCATTTACAAGTGAATAATGACCCATGTACAACTGAAAAATGACCCCTGTAAAAGCGAAAA
>ONZK01003014.1:7722-38349 GCA_900322385.1 Pharnaceum exiguum
GACACTCAAATCTCTACTGAATTTAACCCAAGAAAGAGAATCTCTTCCAACCATATAATCATCCCACCGTATTGCTGCTTTCCCAGTTAGATACAAAGATGTCAAATCAACTCTTTGTTTCTTTGAAATTTTGCATAAACTGAAGTATCTAACACATTTCTTTAACCAAATTCTAGGTTCATTACCATCAAACAAAGGAAATTCAATCTTTGGTGTGAAATGAAAAGAAGAATTATTGCTTTGCTCATCCAATTCTCCTTCTGTTTCTGCAGTTTCTTCTTCATCATCATCATCATCATCTGTTTCATCACTTTCTTGATCACGTTTCTTTCTTTTCTTTCATTCTTTCTCCCAATGAATTAATCTTTCTCAACAATAACTCCATCTGATTAGCTGCTAACTGTTGCTGCTCAACCATCTTTGTCTGCATATCAGTCATTTGAGTCTGTAATAATCTGATTTGTTCTTCTGCAGAACTTTCAGGAAATGTTCTTGTTTTTTGTGTTTGATTATGAAATGGGTTATGTTGGTGGGTGTTTAATCAATAATGTAGTTCTGTCTCTGATACCAATGATGGTGAATTTAGGGATTGAAGAATTATCCGAGAACAAACCAGAACAAGACTGAGTTCCAAGGGATGAAGAAAGCAAGTGAAGAACAAGTTCTAATACAGAATTTAAGAGAGAATTGAGATGTAGAGAGAGAGTGGAATGTAGAGAAATACTTGGTTGTTATTGAATGAATGTATCAGTTTACATCTTTGCTATTTATAGCTATACAACAACAGGCACAGCTGTTTTGCTAACAGATTACAGCTAACAATTAACAAAATACAGCTAACAACTTCTAACTGAAATTCCCGCCAAAACTAACTTCAAACTAACTTCTAATTCTGTATCACAGAGCAGCTTGACTGATAAGCTATCTTAGAGATTGATGAGCAAATACAAGGTATCTACACCTACGGTACCTACACCTGATAGCACCTGATTGCAAGTGGCATAGGACAGATGGCATGATATCATTTCACCAGCAGGAGATCATCATGGGATCAAGCAACGGCACACATTCTGAATGGAGGCCAAGTAGTTAACCAATAATATTTATTTTGTTATGGTTGTTATTCTAGATGACAAAATAGAAGGAATGCATCGAATGAGTTGTATAAATATAGGTACTGTGAACTTGTTTTGAGATATGAAATAATAAACAACTCTTCCCTTCTAAATTCTTTTTTGTTGCTCATTAGCTGTTTGCTTATTTGCTTCAGAGAACCTTTCTTTCTCTTGGCATTAAGTTCACTAGTCACCATTCTCAGAGAATCTGACTTAGTGACATTTATATATAAATATATATTTGTGAGTGTAGCAAAAGTGTATCATAAAACAGGTTAGTCAACACCGCTCCTCCATCCGGGGTACGTAAAAGACCCATTATTGACGAATTACCATACTCAAGACTATGAGGCAATTCAAGAGGGTGGCGGCCGACTGGATAAGAGGAAGGGAAAACCTTTAGCCTCTTGTGCATTCTTTTGTGTAGTCAAACTTAATTAAACCATATTCCATATATCTACTATATATTTATACTAGTTTAATTGGAAAAAGAAAAAGAAAAAGAAAAATAAAAGAACTTCTCTTTTTCCTCCATTATGGCCGGCCAGCCTAGGCCCTTTGTGGGCTTGTGCGGCCCATCCACACAGTCCACAATCTCTAGTCCAAGTATTATAAGGTTTTCCCAAAAGCCCAATTTAATACTTATCAGTATACGCTCTGTACATGTGTGACCCAATAGGATTTAATGGACTAAGTTTGGATTAAATAATTAATCCGTAATTACAGTGACCTCTAGCAAGATATGTTAGTCACTTAGCTCATAAAACTATATGTCTCATTTGTACAATTATAGTGTTCCATATTAGTACCTAATAAATATATACACTTGTATAGAATACTTCCATCAGTATCATCATCCCATATTATTAACAAGAAGCTAAGAGAATAGTTACTAGAAAAAATCTCAAGAGAATAGTTACTAGAAAAAATCTACCGGTTTCTCTAATTCATACTGCTTGATTAGATAACAACCGAGTGTAAATCTTCATTTAATTACCCTTGTTTAGGAAAACAGAGAGGTTGTTTCCGAGATCGACAACTTGTTGTATTGAATGTATTGAAGTATAGACTTCTAACAACTTCACCAAAATCAAGAAGTATTGATAAGCTGAAGCTCATATTTGGCAAGATACGATATGTAAGATGCTGAAAAGTCTACCATATAACAGCGACACTCCTTTTAAGTTGTTTCGATTCAAACCCTTGTACTACAACTCTACAAGAACATCATAATCAGCACTTCAGCAGTCAGTAGAAGAAGAAACCAGTATTGGTAAGTGAGACCTCCATCACGGAAGGCTATTACAACAAATTGGGAGATGTCGATTTGTAGAGTTTGGAGGGCAAAAATGTGACTCTGATTATCTCAGAATTGACCTCATGAGTCATGGTATACCATGGCAGAGCAAAATTCTGACCAAAAAAAGATGCCATATAGGAAAATATACTGATAAATAGGACTATAAGTGTCATAGTATGGCCAACTCACCTGAAGTGGTTTAGCACTTTAGCCTTTGCTCTTGTGATAATCATAAGAAGAGTCGAGTATATTTAGTATTCCAGACACAAAATAATCCTCGTAAAAAAAGCACTACTAAGATGGAAGACTTCAGTTGAGCCTTTATTTAGGGTCATTGAAGTAATCAAAGTGCCTAGCTAGCTGGTGGTATATGGCATCATTCATAGTTGTAGACTTGTAGAAATTTCCTTAGCGCTTACACTCTTCTTTTTTTGACAGAGTAATCACAAATTTTTTGTTCAGGTATTTGGCGGGATTTATCTTTAGGGGAAAAAAAAAGGCTTGATTTGGTCCTACAGAGTAAAGAGTACTCCTGTAGTGACTCGGAAGTACACATGCCATGATCTTGAAACTCATTTTGACTACCTACTTGCACAAGATCTAAAATTCTTCATAGATGCTTAAATAAAGTCCAGTCATTGACAAAGATAATTTTTAGCTGCTCAAGATGTTTCCAGCAAGACTCACACCTCCGAGTGATAGAAATCGGAATTGCACATCAGTCTATCAAAATACAAAACCATGCAAGATTCAAGGTGTATGCTATGCTACAACATATTCTGTTTCTTGGTGTAACTATTCTGATAATTTATTATTCAGCAAACAAGGAAATGGGACAACAAGAAAAGGATTGTAGTGCTTCTATATGAGACCTAGAAGATCGTTATGCTTACTCTAGGGAAACAATTACTCAATTCTGCTACCTTGGAACGGATGCCCTGCTTAAATTCCTCATCGAGATTAGGGGGGTAGTTGAGCCCATATTGTTTGCCGACGTTCTCAGGCGTAACAATGTTGATGTAAGTCAACAGCTTAGCATTCTCGATTAAAAATCTCAGGAACCCCATCTCAAAAGCAAGACCTCTGAACTTCTCGATTTCTACAAACTTCAAATGGCCCAGAAATTCCCCAAAGGGATAGTTCTGTACGCGTGTGCGCCATTTTAGATCCATCTTCAAAAATCTGTCTGTCTGCTTGAGATCAAAAGAAAATATCAAAGATACTGATGAGCTAAGAATCACGAAGATGATATAACTTATACTGGAGAATTAGATGGATGTATTGTGTTCGTAGGAGTCTGGAGTCATACTGTTTAGATAACATTATCTAGAAAAGGAGATAGATTACACTGGGTAATATTATCTAACCAGTAGTTAACAACTACTCACAAAATACATCCATCTTATTTTCCCAATAACTTAAAGTATAACATTGCACCCTGTACAGTTACAGATTCATCATCAAAGATCAAAACCACAAGTAAATGATTTTAGATTCTACTTACTTTCAATATGATGTGCAACTTTTCGACCTGTTGAAATTTTCCGAGCAATGTCAGAAGTAAGGCTTCATCTTTTCTAGAAGTAAATAAGCGAAGGCATGCATCATTAAGATTCTCGAAACTCCTGAGTCGCCACAACTCATTTCGAACGTTGTATAGGATCTAGGGACATACATGTATAACACACTGTAAGCTCTAGGATGGAAGACAAATAGATCTGCTGTTAGATGCTACAGATGTATAGATTACCTTGTTGAAAAAGTGGTTTAAATTTAAAATCCTTGCAGTAGATACTGCATTCAGAAGTTTCAGAGCTAATCCACCAAGGTCACTATCATTCCTCCCATCTTCCTCAACTCTATGACAAATTAATTCAACAACTGCCAAAAGGTCTACATTTTTGAATTCGAAGTCTTGAGCCATTGCCCCTTCATAATTAAAATTTTCCAAACTTGGACATTCAAGATAGATTCCACATCCAGTGATACCGAACGAGTCAATTATGCACAAGTTTTTCAGTGTTTTGGAGGAAATTGAGAACCTTGTCAAGAGGGACATGCAACATTCCCTTACAAAAAAGAAGTCCAACAATGGGCAGCCAGAGAACAGCTGCTCTGTCAAGGTATCAGTTGGAAATTTGATGCCAAACAAGAGCAGCTCCGTGATGTTTGGAAGAAATATGTATGAAAGCAATCTAAGAATCTGACCTCTTGTTTGCAACTTTAACATATCTAGGGATTTACACGTAAAGACGCCACTGGGAAAGTCCCGCCCCTCATCAATCCTCACAACCAACTGAAGACTCCTAACATTGTGCTGCACTGCAAAGTTGACCCATGCGTCATTCATCAAGGGACAGCTATCAAGCCAGATATTAAAGCTGATAGCTAAGGTATCAACATTAGACGCATCATGGTGGGCTATAGTCCAATTAATTGATTTCACCATTTCGTCAGATTTTCCCGCCACTATAGGAAAATGGATGTCGTCAAATTGTAATATGGGCAGAGAAGAAACTATCCGACTCCAACTCTGGGAAACTACATAGGTTTTGATAGCATCTTGAATCGGCAGCAGGGAGATTATATCAGTTCTTACCCCATCTGGTAAATCACTTATCCTATCAACAAGTTTGCAGTCTCTCCTCTTTGAATAAGGCTCATCCAAACAGTCCTTTTGGAAAGATTCAGCGCCATCCATATTGGTGTTTGTAAAGACCTACAACCCAAAAAAGACTGAAGTCATGATGCTACCATAAAAGCTTATAGCAAAACAACAAATACTTGATGAAAGATTGACAGAAACTCAGCACATCAGTTTTTAAACAAGACTACAAGAACATTAACAAATACGAACACTGAACAGCATCCCAATGTGGAATCATCATGAAGTACAGTTTTATAAACAGAACGAGAATCGACCAAAGTTGGATTAAGTAAGCATACTGCAGATTCCAGCAACAATTGAACAGCTTTAACAGAGTGGGAAATTTTCTGCAATTATGGTACCAGGGAGTCATACCAACCTACAAATATTGTATGTCATATATATTAAGTTTCATCTCGTACAGCCATATCTAGTTTCATTCTTAGTTCTTCCTATGACTAGATATGGCTGTACGAGATGAAACTTAATATATATGACATACAATATTTGTAGGTTGGTATGACTCCCTGGTAGGACATCAGAGTTTCAACTGTACAAACTACAAACAAATCAAAAGATGGAAATAAGAACAATAGACAAAACAGAAATACAAGAAAGACCCATCCAAAAAATTAACTGAGACAACAGGAATGATGATGAAGTAGACTTCGATAAAAGGAATGACATTCTCCTCCTCCTTCTCCAAAGCCTTAGTCCGAAAACCACTTGGTCGGCTAGCGAGGATCTAATGGGATCCACTCCACACACAGACACACATCCCAACTATGCAGATTGCCAAGAGGATGTGACTAGGTTTGACGTGCAGGGTGATAACAGAAATGACATTCACAGATAAAATGTAAAGCAGGTTGGAAAAGAGCTCTGCAAATAGAATGGCAGAAAATTGTATATGAGGGAACAATGTACTGTAAAAGAATCACACAGACACGATAAGAATAGAGAAACTAAATGAGATGCCCAACTTGTTAGCTAATTAAGTGCTTTAAAACAGAAGTTAGGGGATTAATTTAGCATACCAAGGGATTATCTATCTTAATCAACATGGAATGTAGTAGACTAAGCATTCTTTTTTCTATAATCATCCATCAGTTCTTTCTTCTTCAATATCTTAGAGTTTCGACAAAAGAAGAAATACAAAACTCAAGTAGAACAAATATTGATATGCAATCTTAGAGAAGGTCTTAGAAAGAGTTTCCCCTACATACTGTCGAAAAGCTATGCTGCATGAGCAGATAAAGATGGAGGCAATGCAATGCTAAAGTGGGTGAGGTTCTACGAGACTCCATATAAAACCCATGCACTTGTCTCCAACCAACCCATATGGTTGCAAAAAATGTATGCCATAATACTTGCTTCACTTGATGACCCTCAAAACCAATGCAGCAGATGAGCTTAAAGTCCTTAACAAAAATGGATAGATTGAAGAATCCCAAATATGGTAAAAAGGTTCCTCTCCCTATGTGCAAGATCAAAACGCAAGAAAACATGACTAACAGTACTGCCAAAACAAACAAAGCAAACAGATGTCCTTAACAAAGGGACCCTAATTTATCAAGGTATTAGATATACAATAGAAAACTTACCATATACCTATACCAGGTGCCAGATCTATATGCAATTTATCTAAAACAAAGGCACTAATAAAAGGATTGAAAGGAACCTAACTCAGTGTCAACAAGATAGCAGGTCAATGATGGTTACACGAGTTTGAGAGCTTGTAAAGGAAATACCAGTAGACACTATCCCATGTTTCCATAATATATGAAAAAAAGAATATGTGAGTCAGGACGCCTGACAGGAGCTAGGCCCTAAGTAGCAAGACACCGAAATGATACTCCAAATCGAATTAATACGGGAAAAAAAAACTCGAGTTTGTAATCCAAAATTCTGCTAGCAAGGTGACAAACAGTCCTGTCCTCATAGCAATCTGATTACCTTCGGACAGGAAACAGACATCAAATTCACACTAAAGTGAAAGATTGCAGAGATCAATCATACAATATTGATCACTGTATTAATTTGAACTAGAACTCCCATCATTTATACTGTTGCTATGAGAAAGCTACATCAAAATATGCATAAGTACTCGTTATAGATCACACTTTCCTGAAATAGTAGATACGTTGACAAAGTAACATTCAGAAAACACTCAAACAACATATATCAAGTCAATGAGATAGTTCTGAATACCTTCGGACAAGAAACAGACATCAAATTCATACTTCAGTGAAAGATTTCTGAGATAAATCATACAACAATGATCACAGCGTGAATATGAGCTAAAACTCTATCATTTATATTATACGAGAAAGCTACATCAAAATATGCATAAGTTCTTATTGTAGATCACACTTCCCTGAAATAGTCGAGAAGTTGACAAAGTAACACACAGAAAACACTCAAACAACAAACATCAAGCCAATGAGACAGTTCTGCGACTCTGCCTCATAATGGGTGTATGAATCCTTAGTATTCTGAATGCCTCAGAAACTCACTACAGCTAAATGTTTTAAACATTAGCTCAGTAATTTATTGTATCATTCTTTCTTTTTTATGCACAAACAAATGAGGATTAATCAAGGGAACCCTGAAAAATGCAGTTCCGGAACCTATATGGAAAAAAAGTTGTGCTAGAGAAATGCAGAGAAAGGAGAGCGAGCTTGGACTAATAGACTCTATGACGTCAACACTATCAGTGAAAATACTGCTAACATGAGTCCCTCTTAAGCCAAGGTCAGCACACTTCATCCTACACAACCTTTACACCACAATGCAATGATGTTGGCGCCCTAATTAAGTCTAATTCTTGGCTTAATAATGTATGGATCCCCTGCAACACAATGGAACTAAACAGCCAACTTTTGCGGAGCAATTTCAGTGCCATATATAGACTTGATCAGCACTAAATTCAGTTCATTTTACGCATATGTAAAAAACAAAAAAAAAATAAAAAAGAAAGTCCTTCTAATAGTGTATGTCATCGCTACAAATAATAACATCCTCGTTATCCAAAGAGTAGCAACAACAACAACCTCAGCCAGGTAATCGCCATTCCATGTCGGTGCTCGGGAGACAGGATGTACGCAACCTTTTCCCTCTCTTTAAAAAAACAGGGAGACAGTCTCCGAGATTGACCTTAAATGCATAGCTGCATTGAAGTACGCAATTTCACTAAAAATAAGAAGTGTCAGAAGGTTTTTTTTAGCTATTTGATTTAGTCCATAAACCCCTTAAGCTGAAAGCTAGTAATACTTCTTTCAACTTCATTGGTCATGGACAAAGAAATTCTCCCCCGCCAGGAAATCCTCTTCTCTCCTACTTTCCAACACACAAAAAAAAACAAAAGGCATGCTTTATTACCCAAACACAAGTAGTGAGACTGTCTACCTTTCACAAGCATAAGATGGACTTACTAGTCACTACTCACATGAAATGAATGCTAAGGTTTCATTTACTATCAATATCTCCCGCCTCCCAAACAATATCCAATCTAAAATGTAGTCTTACACATCCCATGCAACCAACATATCATCCATCGGTTTAAAAAAGTTAAGATTAGTCAAGAGATTGATACTGACCTGCAATCTGTGAAAGATCAAATTGTACAGACAACAGGTTACCCTTCTGTAGACTACACTTCCTTCAAATTACAGTACAAGCATTCAATCTGTGCAACTGGGATGCAGAACTGCAATTAAGCCAGACAAAAATCATAGGGGGCCGACATTTTGGGGTAAGTGGAATTCATATTCAGTGGCCCCATATATATAGCCACAAGCCCACAACCCTAAACTCTAAAGCTTAATCCATCCTCGCCTACATTCATCTCCTTTTTTTCTCATACAAGGTAAAAAAAGAAAAAAATCACAATCTACCCCAAAATGATCAGACTTATATGGAAAATAATGCAACTATAATCCCAAAACCCTTTTTTGTCAAATAATCAGAGGAAAATAATCCATGGTTTCCCACACAACCCAAATTTGACATTTTTTTGTTTTAAAGAATCAACAAATTTCAAACTCTGCCAGGACAATTACATGTCTAGTCCTATTGAAGTTGAAAGAATTATCCACATCTTTCAGCTTTAGGTGTTAATGGCTAAGAAAAACCTTCCAGTACTTTTAATATTAGTGAAGTTGTTGGAAGTCAATACTTCAATGCAACAATGCATTTAGAGTCAATCTCGGAAAAACCTCCTTATTTTCTTAAAAAGTGGTAAGGTTGCGTACATCCGTGTCCCCGAGCACCCTCATCGAATGGGGATTACACTCGGCTGTTGTTGTTGTTGTACCAGGACAATTACATTGTAATCCTTCGAAAAGTTCTAACATAAACGGAATGTTGGTAATTGCAGAAATAAACCCAAACTAAAGCAAAATAATATCCATCACCAGTATCAATGAAGCACATCAGAGGGAGGTAAAATAAAAGAAATACAGCAATTTCAGCAATTCCATGACGAAATACTCCGGCTGCATGTCAACATTGTCATCCCCGCCATCAGGTCTGCCAAACAAAAGCACATATTGTTTAACATTACCCTTACCAGTTACTACAAGAGTAGGTACCATGTTACGTTCAAAGACTCATGAGAGAAGTTCCACACAGCATTTTCTGTGTCTACATTCTTTCCATAGTTTATCAAATTGTCACAGAAGAAACTTCGTTGTGTTGCTAATAGGAGACCAAAATGGATGCAGTTATAAGTTATTGTTGCCTGTTGTGGGTAGAAGACCAATCTAATGACAGTGCTCCGTTGAACTGGAATTTTTGACAAATGTCCACATGCCTTGTGAATGAACACAAGCTGTAGGATGTGACTCTGACCATAATGTTGCAAGATTACAGGACATGATATATTTGCCCATTTCAATTGCACAAAGAGGGAAAAGGGTCCGTTTCTGCTAGACTCTCGTATCCGCCTTCCTCAACAGTATTCATCAATAGCCAAACCCTCAAGAATAAAAGAAACTTTTGAAGCACAAAGGCAAGAAGCCAACAATCACACAATGCCATTTTTTTTTTAAATAAACAAACGGCTGATAATCAAAGATAAAGCATAGAGCACGAAGGAGGGCTAAGGAATTATTGATGAAATACTCGTAAAGATGCATGATCAAATCTTTGACTACTCAATCGACGGCATGAGCTTGACCTATATCAAAAGAAAAATCAGACCTGCTCAGATGAAAGGGGTACCCAAATGCATTACTGATGCCAAAAGATTAAATGAAGTATTGACTTTCCGCAACTTCACCAATGATAAGAAGTACTGGAACGTTAGCACTTAGCACACAAAATGAACAAGCACATATAACGCGAATATACTAACCTCCTGCGATCATGAGGAACGAGCCAAAATTCTCCAGTAACCCGAGCACATGATCAACATTCTCCAGTGTGACAAAGTCCAATGAAACAGCAAGTCATCGCTGACAATGATAGAAAACTTGGTTAACCAGATACAGCATACAGAGACAGACTCACCAGTAAAATAAACCAACTGCATTGGCAACAGAGATTCTGAGAACACAACTCTTACTAGCTATGTCAAATATAAAATAAACAAAAGAACTTGAGTTTGTTCATATGTGGCTATTACCAATACCGATCATACAGCAAATAATTTGCTGCACAGGCGCACAGCAACTAAATTGCTTATAGCTCCTTCGCAGATTAAAAAAGGCTAAGCATGAGTAAACACACCTCGTGAAGGAATTTAACTTTCAACTTTCTAAATCGATCAGGACGTCCAGCTGGAATGAAGACTGCTCCTTCAAGCTTATACACAGATTTTCATGGCTCCATACCAAGAAGATACTGCCGAGAGATCAGCAGAGCAGAGATACATTGACCATGTCCATGGCTCCATACCGAGAAGATACAGCCAAGAGATCAGTAGGGCAGAGAAACATTGACCGTATTTAACCTACAAAATACTCATGCCGTACCTTGAAGACAATCATATAAGCATATAACACTCTCCTGTAAGTGACTTCAAAATATAAATCCTTGGTCAATATATCCCACAGTTATTCTTCCTCCCTTCACTATAGATGTCCAGCAAGCAATTTTCGGCAGCAAGTGAGTCACACACGCGCGCACACAAACACACACACACACACACACTCACACACAAGTCAATGAGTCTCATATGCGAATGCATTGACAAAAAATTCTGAGGAAATCAACTAATGGTGTTCAGCAAAATATTTTTGCATAAAAAGTGAATCACAAATCAACATCTCGATTCTGGAAAGCAAAACACTTCAATGGACAACCACTACTTTGCAGATAATTTCCCACATATAGCTAAAGGCAGCAAATTATCTATAATAATTCGTGAAGTATATAGGATCCCCCGAAAAGGGAAAAAAAACGCAGGAAACTTGCATATCCGCAAGCTCCAAAACTAGCAAGTCCATTATGTCATGAACTCGTGATACGACATTCCATAACAACAACAAAATTGAGATTAAATACGCATACATTGATCATTTAATACCAATCCTGAATTTTCCTCATTGTACCTAAATCAACATAAAAGAAACAAACAAACAAAGGAGATTACTGTAAGCATATAGATTCCCACTAGGGCCATCGGAAGGAGGTTTATTACCCCCTCTCCCCTCCTGTGCAATCCCAACCCCATCAGCCCCTGGGCCAGCCCGAGATGTGAATCCTAGGGGTGGGCGTCCTTACCATCCAAAAAAGAAAAGTGTAAACATATAGATAAACAGAACCAAATAGAACAACTGTCACAATTTCAAGCAGGACAGATATCATCATACTAAAGCAAGCCACACCGCTGACCTATATTGTCTACCACACTATCAAATTAAGTCCTATTTCTTGCAACGGCTGTAAGAGACATAAAATCCCTAACTTAGTAGCAGTAAGTAGAATACAGTTTTTCATTCGGTTTTGGTTTTGGTTTTTGTTCTTTTGTTCCGTGTTTAAGATCAAAACTCTCAGGTGAGACGAAGTGCAGCAAAACAGCAACGCATGGCTAACAAATGATAGAAACTATACAGGACACGGAGACAAAGACTCAACAGTAACGCAAACCAATGGCATTAGCAATAGAAGATACGAAACAACACAACTCTTATTAGCTATATATTGAACATAAATGGAAATAAAAGTATTTGAATATAACCTGCTTTCTGGATTACAATATGGATGTGCCTGAATTGCTGATAGTGTTACATATTTTGCCTCTGTTAGATATCCCACAGAGCTTTCTTTCCCCGCCAGATTTTCGGATAATTGTTTTATCGAAATTCTGACGGTGATTTTCCCTTAGAATCAGTACCTCTATCCTAACCATGAAGCTGCCCTTGTTCCCTTCCATCATCATCTCTTCTCTGGCAATCAATGCCAAAGATTTCACTTAGGTCTTGGGCAAAATGCCTGGTTTGCAATTTGCAATACGCTCGATTGCCTTGGCTCCCAGGGATTTCAGCTTCTTGTGTTAACACCTAATTAATTAACCCAATAAGGAAGGACATTCAGTACAAAATCAACACCCTCCTGAGGGATTCACTTAAAGCTCCTAATCAGTCATATCACCAAGCAGTAACTATCTCAATTCTCAAGCATCACATAGCATACGATCGAGCAGCTTTTCAAGTACAGTGGGTAAACAAAGTCACAGAACACAAGTTGCTCCCAAAAAAACAAAACAACAAAACATATTACTGACAAGACTTGTCAGTTTATTAATGAAAAGAAATGAAATTCAAAATAACAACATTGAATTTAACATGTAGATTATATTATATATCTTCATATCACTAACATGCCAAATGTGCCATGAAATATATAATTTATTTTTATATCAATAAGCTGCAACATAAACGTGTTGAAAGACTAGACTATCACAGAGTCTAAAAAAAGAGGAGATGTATATTTATTTAGCTCCAAAAATAGCAATTGTCAGTTTATTTATGCCATGAAATGAAATTCGACAATATAATAACAATAAAAAATTGAGGTTGGATAGATAGAGAGACATACAGTTTGAATTTTGGCATGTGATTATGAATGACAAGCTTTTCTTTTCTAATAATTCCATATGACTAGCATTAGTATGGGAAATAATAGTATTACTAATTAGTGAATTGATTTGATTAGTTGGGGAAAAGGAAGCACTATTATTGCTGGGGTCTTGTCTTGAAAATATTCTAACTGGGCCGGTCAAGTGAAGGGGGAATGATAGAAAGTGATGGCAGGAGAAAGAATGAAAAAAAAACGGTCGAGGGGAACTATGTTACCGCCGAGTGTCAATTGTGGGAGGTTTCAGTAAAACACCTATCTGTAGGATGCTGAAAAGGTCGACAATTGTGACATTCTTTTTGACAACAAGTTTCTACTTCTTGTTTCAAACCTTGGTACTACAAGGTCACTGACCTCATGATATATTGTTGCAAAGCAAATTGCTGAATATGAATGAAAACAAACGTGTGAATGACTAGGAAGTAGGAACCATTAGTTTGGTCACACACCTGAACTGGTTTAGCCATCCCTTAGCTCTATCCTCTCTTCGGTAAGCAAGAATATGATGAATATGACTAGATACAGGGTGAATTTGCTAGCTAGCTACCCTACTCATTTACAGGTTAACCAGAAAAGTTATGTTCACTGAATCGTTATAGTACAATGTTGGCCTTAGAAATATCAAAAAATCCATCAATCCAGCAAAAGTCTCTTTCTAAATTGTTCCAAACACAAACTAATCAACAACAACAACTCAGTCTAATCCTATCTAACCTAATCATACCCCAAAAAAAATGAGCTATGTACGAAGTTATCAGTGTTCTCAAAGCTTCGTTTTTATTTTTTTGGATGCCATTTCTACAATGCAGTTAAGGACCTGGGCTGACTTCCTACATATACAAGAGAAAATATTCTTCATACATGCTAAAATACAAGATAGTCAATAACAAAGCCATTATTCTATAACAAAGCTCATTATAGTTACTCAAGATAGATGCTTTGCACATCGGTCTATCAATAACATGCAAGAACCAAAAGAGACGGCTTTACAAAAGCATAATCTGTTTCTTAGTTTCACATTCTGATTATTCGAAATCAAACAAAACAAGAAATGACACAAGATAAGGATTCAAATGCCTCCAATTGACACCTAAGAGATTGTTATTCTTACTCTAGGGAAACAATTTTTCAATTTTTCCACCTTAGAACGAATGCCTTGCTTAAAACGCTCGTTGAGGTAATGGTTGCACTTCAGTCCATATTGCTCGCCTACGCTTTAAGTCATAAGAATCTGGATATCAGTCAATGACCTAGCATTCTTGATTAGAAACCTCAGGAACCCTATCTCGAAAGCAAGACCTTCAAATTTCTCGATTTTAACAAGCTGCAAGTGGCTCAGTAAGTCCTCAAGTGGATAGTTTTGTGTGCGCCATTCTAAGTAAATCATCATCATAACCAAATCCCTTTGCTTGAGATCCATCAGAAAAAATATCCAAGATACAGATGGGTTAAGGATCACGAAGATGGTAACAGTTATAACGTCGCACTCTGCACAGTAATTAATTCAAAGATCAAATGCAATAGTAAATAAATTTAGAATCTACTTACTTTCATTATGATGTGCAACTTTTGAACCCGTCGAAATTTTCTGAGCAATGTCAGAATTAAGTCTTCATCTTCTTCAGAGGCAAATAAGCAAAGGCGTGCATAGTTAAGATTCTTGAAACTGCTGAGTCGCCACAACTCATTACGAACGTTGTTTAGGATCTAGAACATGTATAGCCAGTTAACCACAGTGTAAGCTCAAAGATGGAAGACAAACAGAGCTGTTATTAGATGCTACAGAAATATAATTACCTTGTTCAAAAAGGAGTTTAAAATTATAGTCCTTGTAGTAGATACTTTGGTCAGAAGTTTCAAAGCCAGTCCACCAAGGTTACTGTCATCCCTCCCATCTTCCTCAACTCTATGAACAGTTAAGGCAACAACTTCCAAAAGGTCTACACTTCTGAAGTCGAAGTCCTGAGCCATTGCCCCTTCATAAGTAAAAGTTTCCAAACTTGGACATTCAAGATAGATTCCAATTCTAGTGATACCTAAGGAGTGAATTAAGCACAAGCTTTTCAGTTTTTTGGAGGAAATTGAGAACCTTGTCAAGTGGGACATGCAACATTCCCTTACAAACAAGGAGTCCAACAGTGGGCAGCCAGAAAACAGCTGCTCTGTCAAGTTATCAGCAGGAAATTTGACGCCATAAAAGAGCAGTTCCTTGATATTTGGAAGAAAGATATATGAAGGCAACCTCAGAATCTGACCTCTTGTTTGCACATTCAAGGACTTTAGGGAGTTACACGTAAATACACTACTGGGAAAGTCCCGCCCCTCATCAATCCTCACAACCAATTGAAGACTCCTAACATTGTGTTGCACAGCAAAGTTGACCCATGCATCATTCATCAAGGGACAGCCATCTTGCCAGATATCAAATCTGATAACCAAGGTATCAATATCAGACGCATCATGGTGGGCAACTGTCCAATTAATTAATTTCATCATGCGGTCAGATGCATCATGGTGGGTTCCGGTAAATAGTAATATGGGCAGAGAAGAAAATATTTGACGCCAAATATTGGATAGTAGAGATATTTTGGCAGCGTCTTCAATTGGGAGCAGGGAGATTATATCTATTCTTAACTCTTCTGGTAAATTACTTATCCTATCTAAAAGTTCGCAGTCTCTCCACTTTGAATAAGGCTCATCCGGACAGTCCTTGCACAAAGATTTAGCTGCATCCATGTTGGTGTTTGTTGGAACCTACAACCCACAATGCACAGGAGAAGTCATGATGCTACCATAAATACTTCTTGCAGTATGATAGAAACTTGTAAATGAATGACAGCACAATCTAAGTATCCAAAACTACAAGAACATTGACATAAGTAGTATACTAAACTGCATCTTAATAATAGATAAATGGAAACATTAGAAGTGGTGTATATCATCTAAGAAGAAAAGAAAATTTAAGAAGACACAGAGACGCGATCGGGGAAGTAAGTGTGCATAGCAGGAATAGTTCCACAGCCTTTAGTGAGTGGATGTTTTCTGCAATTATGGTACGGGCAAAAACAACAACCGTCAATTATTGCATCTGATATATATCAGGTTTCATCTTGTGTAGCCATATCGTAACATAATAGAGTTTAACTGTACAAAGAAACAAAGAAATCAAAAATAAATAAAATAAGAACCCGAGACCACACAGAATTACAGAAATACATGAAAGACCCTTTCAATAACTAAGACAACAGGAATGAAATTGAAGTAGACTTGGATATCAGGAATGACTTTCAAAAATAGATTTAACAAAAAAAATGAAAAGGAGCTCTGCAAATCCAGATAGGGACAGAAAATTGTATATGGGAATTAACTGGTAAATTAACCCCATAGACAGAATAAGAATAGAGAGACTATATGAGATATGCCCAAGTTGTGTGCCTTAAAGAAGAAGTTAGCAGACTAAGGATTATCATATGGGATTATCTATCTTGAGCAAGTTATGCCAATGTCATGTATAGAATACACTTCAGAAAGCATTTCTAACAATAACCCCTCATTTCTTTCTTCTTCATTGTTTTAGATTTAAACAATTTACTAATCTGAAATAAAGCAAATTAAAGGTGGATATGCAATCTTAAAGAAGGGTCTTAGAAAGACTTGAAGAAAGAACACAGATTGCCCACTTGGTATTAAATGAACTATATACTCTCGGAAAGCTCTGCTGCATGAGCAGATGCCAATGCCAAGAGGTAATGCAATGCTAAAGTGAGTGAGGTACTGCCAGACTCCATTTAAAAACCATGCACTTGTCAACAACTCACATACATAAGTTGCAAAAAATGTATGCCAGATACTTGCTTCACTTTCTGATCCTCATAGCCAATGAAGCAGATGAGCTTTTAGTGAATAGAAACAGGACAGAAGGAACATCCGACTATGGTAAAAAGGTTTCTCTCCGCAAAAAATGTGCAAGATCATAATGCAAGAAAACATGGGAGCGTAGGCTACAAACAAGCAATACTTTTTTGATTTTGACAACGGATAAATTACCTAGGCTGGAAGCGTAGGCTACAAACAACTAGACACTAAATGGAGAAAGGCCTGATTGATTGCTAGCTTTGACAGCCAGCATATGAGCTTCTCCGACCATACTTTTAGGAAGTTTGTTAACAACATTAAAACCTAAAACAGACGAACAAACAGATATCTGCAGCGGAAAGGGACCCCTAATTTTATCAAGGTGTTCGATGTACAACAGAAACTCACCATATACCAGTATCAGGTGCCAGATCAATGGAATGTATCTTAGGAAAGTAAGCAGTAATAAAAGGTTAGGAAGTGGTTTCAAAAAAAAAAAGGTTAGGAAGGAACCTATCTCAGTGTCAAGAAGATAGTGGAACAAAGATGGTTACACGAGTTTGAGAAGTCCCAAAGGAAATAACGGCAGACATTATCACACGTTTCCATGACACAAGAGAAACTGAGACCTGAGGCAGGACGCCTCATAATAACACAATCTACATCCTAAGTAGCTACACACTTAAATGACATTCCAAATGGAATTCACATGCAAACCAGTGGAAATTGTATGACAGCAAGCCATAGAGACTACAAAAAATATGCATAGAGACCAAAGGAGAAATAAAGTTCTGCTAGAAATTACTGATAACAGGAGTCCCTCTTCAGCCAAGGTAATTAAAACTTCACCCAAAACACAACCATAACACCACAATTCAACCATATTGACCCCAATTAAGAGTCTACCGAAATCTAGCAGAGCTACTTCTTTGGATTGATTATTTAGCTCCCCTGCAACTCAATGGAACTACACAACCAAATGGAGAAAATTCGAGAAATCACTCTCCTTTAGATATAGAAATGATTAGCATTCAATTCAATTTATTAAGCGCATATGACCAAATAGAAAAAAAAAATTCTAACATAGTATGGCATCACTGATAACATTTACTTCCTCGATACGCAAGGAGTAGCATGACAAGAAATTCTTCAACCCAAGAAATCATCATATCTCCTACTGCTCGATAAAAAAACAGAAGACAAGCTTCATTACCCTAGCACAAGCAAAGACATTTACATCTTTACAGACATAAGATGGACTCACTAATCACATATAATGAATGCCTATGGTTTCATTTATGGATCACCAAACCCCAACAGAATACAAAATATAAAATATACGCTTGCACATCCAAGCAACCAACATCTCATCAGTTTGAAACTTAAGATCAGTCAAGTGTCTATTACTGACCTGCATGAAGGATCAACTTGTACAGACAACAGGTCACCCTTCCTTGGACTACTTTTCCTTCAACTTACAAAACAAACTTTCAAACAAGGAACAGAATAGAAAATGTCCCTTCAGTGAACCCCTCACTTGACTAGACTTCAAAACTCTAAATGCAATCAGAACTTCATCATCATCATACACACCGTAGATATGAGCAACTTGGATGTAGGAATACAATAAGCAAGACAAAACCTAAGGAATGACGATATTTCTGGTGGAAGCGGAATTCTTATGCAGTGGCCTCATATATCTATATAGCCACAAGCCCACAACCCTAAAATCTTGAAGCTTAATCCTTACTCCCCCACCTTCATCCTGATCATATTTCTCCTTTTTTACTCAAACAAGGTAAAAAAGCCAAAAACTAGATCAAAGTGATCACCCTGGCCTTAACTATTATCCCCAAATGCTGTTGTTTTTTTGTCAAATAATCTGACTTATAAGGAAATAAATCCATGACCACACAAAATAAAATAATTCTTTTTCAAAAACGACTCAACAAATTTTCAAAACTCTACCAGGACAACTACATAAAAGTTCTTTGAAGAGATGAAATATATGGGATGTTGGTAGCTGTAGATATAAACCCAATTATAATGCAAAATAAATCAAATACTAACAACATTGCAGCGCACCAGGGTAAAGGAAAAAATGAAATTACAGCTAAATCAGAGTCAAGAAGGATGAAAGGGAGAAAATAAGAAATCTGAAACAGGGAAAAAGAAAACCTACAAAAAAAAAAGATGGAGAAAATAGATGAATATCACCTCAAATTTAGCAATTCCATGATGAAATACTCCAGCTCTCCCATTTCAACCTTGTACTGCCCACCCTCAGGTCTGCCAAACGTAAGCATATACCATTTAACATTAACAGCAACACCAAATTACTACAAGATTAGGATGCATGTTACATTCAAATAATAAGGAAAAAAATTACTCAGCATTAGAACAAGAAATCTTTAAGCCTTTTCTGCCGGCGCTCTTTCCATTGTTTATCAAATTATCACAGGTAAAAAGGATGTGTTATTATTCGGACTCAGACAAAGGAAATGCATGTTATGTTGCAGGTTGCACGTCGAAGACCAACTTTACCAACATTGCTGCCTTGAGATGGAATGTCTGATTAATGTCCACATGCCTTGTGGATGAGCATAATTTGTAGGATGTGCCTGACCATGCTGTTGCAAAGTTACAGAAATAATAGATTTGCCCATTTTATTATTACACAAGAGGGAAGAGGGTCTGCTTCTGATAAACTCCAATATCTTCCAGAATGAGAGAAACATTTCAAGCACAAGGCAACACTCACATAAGGCCATATAGGTTTAAAAGTAGGCTGACAATCAAAGATAAAGCATAGCGCACGAGTGAGTGGTAAGGCATTAAATACTTACTCGTGTAGATACATGATCATCTCTATGACAACCCAATCGACAGCATGGGCATGACCTACATCAAAAGTAAAATCAGTCCTTCTCAGATGAGAGGAGTACCAAACTGCAGTACTGATGCCAAAAGTATAAATGAATGCAGCGGAGCACACATATTGAACCAGCGCATATAAAGTGAATGTATTGACCTACAACTAATCTTCCTAGGCCCTGTAATTATGAGGGACAAGCCGGAGTTTCTGTCAAGCTGAATAAAATTTAACAACATTCTCAAGTGACAGAAAATCCAGTACAACAGTATTGAATGACTAACAATGATAGAAACTTGGGTAATCAAGTATGGGATACAGAGATGCAGGCTCAACAGTAACACAACCCAATGGCAGTATCAATTCCAAAGAACTCAACTCTTACTAGCTATATGAATGTAAAAAGAAACAAAAGAATTTGAATTTTTCATATGTGGCTCTTACCAGCAAATAAATGCTAACAGCACAATTACTTATTAGAAAAGGCTAAGTATGAGTAAACCCGCCCCGTGAAGGAATTCCAACTTTAAGTTTCTAACTTGACGAGTATATCCAGATGAAACGAAGTAAATGCTAACAACACAATCACTTTAAGTATGCTAACAGCTCTTGTTGCTTATATTTCTTTCACCTTTGCATTAGAGCAAGACTGAAAGCATCAGACAATTACCTGCTTTCTGGATTACAATATGTGCCTGAACTCTTGATAGTGTCTTTAGTAGCTTAGCCACATCTTCTCTTTGGAAGAGATCCCGCCAGAGCACCCCCATCCTCATACTTAGCACCAGATTTTTCATTAGTTGCTTGACCGAAAATCTGACAGTCAATTTCTCTTTGGATCAGTACCTCTATCCTGACCATGAAGTCCTCACGAAATGGCAAAAATATCTCAAGCCTTGAAATAAGTGTGCAAACATAACATAGGAACAGCTTTTGCAGGAACACTGGGTACATACAGTCACAGGATCACAGTGCACAAGTCACAGAAAACACTTATGGAAAGTGAAAATCGGATGCATACAGATGACCACTAGAACAAATAGTCATACAAGTTCCACAACTGAAATCATTGTATGTAGCCCACAGCCCCCATTTTCAACGATTGACTGGGCTTACGTATATCAAAAGCCTCACCCTGAAATAATTGCACATTTAACACCTTCTGATGAATTACATTGCCTGGGCGTGTACGTGTGTGCCTGTGTGTGCGTTCTGCTGATGAATCAGGATGTTTGTGCACTCATGTCTGATAAATAATGCAACACACTCAGATAGGGTAGCTAACTTTTCCAACAGTTGTTCATGTTAAAGTAGTGGCCTCACTCAAAATCCAAGCACTTAATTAAAAAGCTTTCATATATATACAAAACAGCAGTGAAGGGAAGAAAGCTAAGCTTTGGTTTGTTTACTTTACTTACCGGAATAGCAGGCCACATATATACACGAGTGACTATGACCTCGATTGAGCTCGCTTCATAGATACACCGCGCCTTTTCACAATATAATGACTGAGCTGGTTCATGTTTGGGTTCTCTGGGCAAGCAAGCACAACAAGTCAACAACAACAACAAAATTGATCATTTTATTTAATTACTCGTACTAGTGTCGGGTCAGTAAGTAAAAATGACGAGGCAATTAAATGAAATGAAATGAAATTCCCATTCTGATAAGTTAGTTACTCGTAGTTAGTTACGGAGTGTTTAATTTTAATTAATTGAGGTGGGGTGGGTCCTGGTTCTAGAAGCTTCAATAACTGGGGGAAATACATCCGGGAAATACCCATTTAAATTCTCATTTCATTTAATTTCCCACGGTTCATTTATCCCTATTACTACTCTATAGAGCTGGCCAACGATTGGTTTGTAGTTGGAAATCGAGTCGAAATCGAGTCGCTGGAAAGCGAATCGAATCGAGTCAGTGGAAAATGGCATCGGATTCGAACCAAATCAAAAAGGACCGATGCCACAACGATTTGAATTTTTTTTGAAATCGACGATTAGGTTTGAGTCGAGTCGGTCATAAATCGGTGCAAGATCGACTTGCATCGAGTCGTGACCTGGTTCAAGTCGAATCGTTGATTCGGTTCAAGTCGGGTCAAGTCGACCCAAGTCGAGCCGTTAAATTGAATCTAATCTCACCTCATTGCTATACACTAGTAGTTTAATAGTGAAATATGACAATAATCATCAATCCTACTCATAACATGATACAAATCACTTATATTATAATACACGTCTAATGAATTGAATGACCAAACATTTATAAATATATCATGTTATAAATTTCAATCAATCACTAATGCACACAATCAAATCTAATCTCACCTCATTGCTATACACTAGTAGTTTAATAGTTTAATAATCAAATCTAACCAGTCGAATCGAGTCGAATTAAAAAAGAGTCGAGTCGAATAGAGTCTAAATGAAAAATGAGTCGAGTCGTAGTCGAGTCGGTTGTTCAGGCCCTCCACGGAGCATACTGAGTTGAGCATGAGGCAATGATAGTCCGAAATAGTATCCTTAAACATTCTTGTAAAATAAAACACGTTTCCAGAATCACACATATTCGACACTAGGCAAAGACGCAAGGAGCTTCCTCCTTTTAGATGGTAGGCCTGTTGTATCCTTTATACAACAACAACAACAACAACAACAACAACAACAATAACAACAACAACAACAACAATCGAGTGTAAATCCCCATTCAATGGGGGTGCTCGGGGTGTTGTATCCTTTGTCAAAAAAAAAACAAATCACATAAAACAGCTGGTGTACAAACATGTAAATAAGCATGATCCAACATATGGCACAATACAAAATCATCCATACAACTAGTACTAGACTATTCATTCACGGTCAAGGAGTCAAAGGAGCAAAACATCTGAGATACTGATATCCTGAAAACAGCAATTCACCAGAACGAACCAACCAACCTACTGTAGTTTAATTAAACACAATTTCAACATCTGATGACTGGAATTATCATACTGAGTTACTGAAGAAGAAACAAATACAATATGACGGACAAAACTAAGACAATAAAATAACATAAAATGAAAAATGCGATAACAGCAACAACAAAGACAAGACTTTCAATTTCGATCTCATTCATATTCATCTATCATCCTCTCTACAAATCAACATATTGACATATTGACATCACTCACTCTCTCTCCTTCAAGCTGTGTTGTACTTCCTCTTCCTCTCCTCCTTATCCTTCATATTCTCTTCCTCTTTCTTCTTCCTCAAGGCGTGAGAGGGGTTGATCTTAGCTGGAATCTTCAACTCATCCTTCATTGTCATCATCTTCACTTCCTCCTCTTCACTGCTGGGGTGATACAGTATATCACTTTGGGACGATAATTGACCAACTTGAAAGCACGAGCCAACTCTTCCGATATGCACACATCAATTTTCTTACTCTTACTAATCACCTCCATCTCCTTAATATTTTTAAATAAAACAATAAGCATCTTCCACTATTGTTGGATATATGTATCATTTCAACTAATTATTCTATCAACAATTTTTTTTAACCAAGTAACAACTTGCGCAATGTTTAACTATATATAGCATGCATCATGTGAACTCCTTTACATATTATAGTACAATATATATTACAATATATATCTTGTATTATTGTACTCAATCTATTCTTTGGTAAATTCTATCGTATACCCGGGTGTACATAGCTCCATACGCCTCATTTGTATGTAGATAATTAAATAATGGGTTCTTTTTTTTTTGAGAAGTTGGGTCTAAAAAAAATCTCCACCGTTTCTCTCTCTCATTTTTCTTTTCTTTTCTTTTGTTTTTGAATTTTGAATTTGAATTTGAATTAGGCTGTTTGCCTTTACTAATTGCTATTATAGTGTGTATTTATAGGGAAAGTTCGGGTTAAATGAACCGGGGAATGAAATGACCAATTTATCCTCCGTTTTATTTTTTTGGGTAAGCTTAACCAATAACCACTCGTCCACTCCTACGATGGAACATCTAACTGAATTGAACTGGAAAAAACTAAAGATGTTCAACTGAACTGAAAAAAACTGAAGACATTTAAAATTATAACTAAAACTGAAATGAGAAAAACTAAACTTAAAAAAATTGAATTGAACTGCACTAAACTGAGCTGAAAAAAACTGAAATGAACTGAAAAAAATTTAAAGATGCTGAATTGAACTGAAAAAAACTGAAGATAGTTAAAATTATAACTAAAACTGAACTGAACTGAAAAAAACAGAAATTGTAGTACTATCGACGAGCAAAACACAGCCGAAGAATGTATGGTTTATGTCTACCTAATTTCGATGGATAGAGATGTCAAAGTTTTCTGCGACATAATTTCTCCATTTTTAGGTATTTGTTCATATTATTAAGTCTTATTCAGATTACATCTTCACGAAATTCATTTGTAACATATTGTTTAAATTTCGTTTGCCGCGGTTAAATATTTCCTTCTGGGATGGTAGAATTTGGATTTTTTAATTATTCAAACATGATATAATTTCAAACTTTGAATTATACTTCATAGCAAGTAAATTATCATATGATACTTTGGTCTTGAATTTGAGCATACTTTTGTTTATGTATGCATCAAATGACACTTCATAAGAAAACAACGTACTATTAAGCAATCTAAGAAGATCGCTTTTGTAGAGTTTTTCTCCTTAAATTTGCAGTGAAGATTTTTAAGTTGAAACATTAATGAAAGATGCACTTTAACTTTGTGTATTATGATCTGATATCCAACATTTCTATATGAATCGATCTCTAATCTATCTAATCTAAAACCTTGCTCTCTACTATTCATTCTAATAAATTGTATGAATAGTATGGCATGCTTGGCTTTGCACGAGCTGGATACTTGCTTGCATTTTCTAAAGCGAAAAAACAATCCATTGCTGCTTTCATGAATTATTCTCAAATCTCTAAAAGAAAGAAAATCCAATGCATTAGTTCTTATTTCTAATAAATTGAAAACCCTATTAGGAGATGATGGATCAAATCCTTCATATAACCTAGTATACAAACCTATTACATAGACCATAACCTATCAATAATGCCATAACTAGTGGGTCATATCAAGCAGTGGTAGAACCACCTTGGTGGCCTGTGGTGCACGGGCACCATATGCCATCCCGAGTTCGATTCTAACTAGCGGTATTTTCTTTTTTCCATCCCTTTTAGTCTTTTTTATCATTTAACCACATTTGGCCCCTATTTTCCCACCATACTACACTTTTTGCTTTCATTCTCTCTCGCACTTAGTATGTCATTACGCCGCTTGCTAATATTTAGGTGTTATTATTAGGGTTGGATCTATAATATTTTAGAGATAATTATGCTATAATTTTGTCTCTAATATGTTTAGCTTATTTTCCAAGTTCACCTAACCTTATAACTTGTAGATTAGGTTTGAATTTTTTTTATAGAGTGTGCGGAATAAGCTACAAATTAAAGGCCTGTCACCTCTTATGGAATAATTTGTCATAGCCCATCACTCTCCGAAAACCTGATTGAAGAACAAGCCTATGCCCTTAAAATAAACCCAAATCAAATCAGCTCTCTTTTAGTCAGAATCAAGAGATTCCCGAAATTAAGTTGTATTCCACATATTATTAATAGATTCTCTTGTTCTCCAATGGAACTTTGATTGACGAAATAGAGCCTAAACTCATTATTGGGAAAATTGTCTTCTGTTTTATTATGGTAGAGAACTCTTGAATCCTTTAGTATTTGGTCTCTTGAGTTTTTGAAATTTGGATTATTATTTCATGCAGGTGTTACTAATGAGATTAAAAAAATCAGGTTCTTCTTTTGGGTTATAACTGATGGAAGTAGAAAGATGAATTTTTTAAACTTGTATAAAATTTCAAAATACAAAGAATGGGGGAGTTGGAATAAAAGTTGTACTCAGTTGGAATAAATCAAATGATAAAAATACAATAGTGAATACTATTTCTCTTCTATATGGCAAATGTTGAAAAAGATTCATGCATCATGGGTTTGGAAGAGTATACTAATCCCTACGTATCAAAAAGAGGTTCCGGTTTGTGAAATGAACACAAATTAAGAAATCACTTAGAAGACTATTATGCCCTTTATTTTTCAACAGAATCACCTTATTCTTTGTACTCCACTTCATCCTGTGACCCCCTCCATCACATTCACATATCCATTCTCTCCCTCACCAACATATGCCATTACAACTCGATCTCCCCGTCTAACCATCATATGGACCTTCTCTCTCATCCCCCTCACCTTCCTCAACCGACCACCACCACAACTGTCACAGCCACATCGATCCCACTATCTCTACTCCACACAATTTTCCATTGACAGCCAAGCCCTCCTTCAACACCTCCCAACCCGGCATCGGTAAACGTAACGAGACCCCATTACCACCACCATCTCCGTTTGATAAAAATTAAGTTGTAAAACATTAAATGGGTTTTCCTACATGGGTTAGTCTTGGAATATTAGGATTGTGCGAGGTCCGTGGGGGATTGGACTTGGGTTTTGTTGGTGGTCCGGGACGCGCGAGAGGGGGGTGACATGTTGTACTTTAAATCTTTAATGGGACAGTTGATTATATCTGATCACATGTAAGTGATTCATCATGCAAGAGAAGGAGATGGAGACTAAAGGCAGAGAATAAGAAGGAGAAAATAGGAGAGAGAAGGCAGTTGGGGCTTTGGAGAAAAGGAGGGAACAATGGGGGGAGGGGGTTACGTGACAGTGGGGTAGAGAGTTCAATTGGTGGGGGGCATAACTGGAATTTGAAGGGAAAAAATGACGCAAAAACAGAAACTGGAACAACTTTATGACACAGACAAAATTAGAAAGCGGAACCCTTTTTTTTGATACGGAGGGAGTACAATCCAGTGATCACTTAATCGAAAAGGCTGGTTCAATAGCAGCAGCTTTGCACAATGGCTATCTGGTCGAAAGTCTTTGATAGTAAGGTATCGTGTAATATCTCTTTCCTTCGAGAATGTAAGTGATCATGTATTCCAAATGCATAGCCTCTATCCAAAAGCGGTCTAGATTATCAAACATTTATAACTCATAGGAATATGCCTAAAAGAAATGAAATTCAAAAAGTTAGAAATCTATAAATATCTACAACGAAACAATGGTGTAATGTCAATTTCTATTTTGTTTAGCTTCTAATAATATATTAATTATAAAAATATTAAAAGGTAGATAGTGGTAAATAAATTAACAATAATTTCACACCAAAAAATAATACTCGTATTAGTAATAATAATTTAACCATTTTCTAACAATAAAAAAATAAAGTAATAATAATACTTGAAAATGTGAAATAATTTTTTTTTTTTGATGAAATATACAATTACACACACGGCAAACAAATGCATAAGAGGCTAAGAGCATACTCCGTACAGTCCGTAGTATATAAATACCAATATACTCAGTGCTAAACTCCCATTTCATTTCATTTCATTTCCCCCTTCCTTCTTTCACTCGACTCCACTCTCTCTCCTCACAAAAACCCCTTCCCCTTCCCTTCCTTTCCCACCCAAACCCAACCCAGATGCACAAACCCTAACCATGCCACTCTTCATATCCGACGAAGACTTCGCCACCCTAACAACCCCAATCTCGGTCGCCGATAAGGCCGACGCGTACATCCGTGTTATCAAATCAGAACTCGAAACAGCCAAAGCAGCGGCCGACGCTGCCTCGTTAACCACCGACCAACAGTGTTCTTTCCTCGAACAGAAGTTTATTTCGCTTTCCTCTGATTACTCGGCGCTCGAATCGAGGGCGTCCCATCTTGATTCCTCGTTGCAGAACCAGGCTTCGGTGTTAGCCTCTGCTCAGGCTGATAATCACCAGCTTCACCTTAGACTCGTATGTTTATTTTCCTTTTTTTCCTTTTCTTTTTATTTCGTTTCTCTTTTTTTTATTGGTGTAATTTTGTTATTTTTTTGTTTATGTTTTGATAAAGTGGAAGGTATAATATTAGGGAACTTTTATTTTAATGATATAATGAAAAATGAAATAGAAAAATTTGTCAAAACGATGTAATTAATTAATTAATCAACATTTTTCCGTCATTAATACCCAGTCTCATATATGAAACAGGTTCACATGTTTTTGTGAAAACGATATAATTAATTAATTATTGGCCTTTTGGTAATATAGTGATTAATTACTACTCCGTACAACATAGACTTAATCCCGAATAAATGATCGGGTGTTGGCTAATAGATTAAATAAAAGAGGGGGAATACTCTTTGTAACATGGGAAAGTGATTTTGTAACACTTTTAATGACTAATATGCCCTTTTTAAATTTTTTACTCACACTAGAATCACAAAACTGCGAACACAATCACTACTTGGCTGTTGTGCTCTCCCTCAGCCCACCATCAACGGTGGACCAGTTAAACATCTTTCAACCTATCTCTTGACCACAAGCCTACGGACCTGCCACAGCCTGAGTTTATGTGAGTTAAGACATAAGAGAATTGAATTTGAGGACGAGGTGTTGGGGGGAGAGAGCGAGAGAGAGAGAGAGTAGAGAATGGCCAACAATCTAAGAAAGGAAGGAGAGAAGACGGAGGAGGAGGAGGAGTTAAGAATTTGGTGTTGCATGGAATAAGAGGGTGGATCGGTTGAAACCGCGGTAGTAGTGGTGTTAGAGTGGGAAGGGATTCTGGTGGTTGGGTTTGGGTGGGATCTTCTTGCTGGTAGAAGGTATGGATCGGTGGTGTTGGGTCGGGGTGGTTGTGGATGGCTGTGATGGAGGCCGTTGTGTATTTTGGGGTTGGTGGTGGTTGTGGCTGTTGTTAGTGTTGACAGTTGAAGATGACAAACGTAGGGAGGGAGAAAAGAGATGGAGTGAAATTGGGGGTAAGGGAAATTAATTGTGGCAAGTTGACAGTTAATCCTGGATGGAGTGATAATTTGTTTATTTCAAACTATGGCCAGAGACTACTTTTTTTTTTTTAAATAACTCTGGGCTGACGTAGGGGCTGGTTAGTATTGGTTGTTTTTTTGCTGTTGTGAGCCCAAAAATATAAGAAGAAAAGAAAGGGGGAACGACATTTGGATTGAAGTTACGAAATCACATATGAGGAAGCAGGGAAGTCAGATAGCGGAAGTGATAGTTGAAACTTGAACGGTTTCTGGAACTTAAAAGTGCAATATCAATTTGCTGTTGTAGCTTCTTTTCTTTTTGTTTTGGGTTAAAAATGTTGTCTTCTGTTGCAATTTGGCGCATTTGACTCTGTAAGCAGGAAATGGAGAATGAAGTGACGGAAACTAGCATTTTTCCTTCTAATCGAATAGATTGTTGGTTATTGATTAAGCAGAATGGAGTGACTTTAGTCTTTTCTGGGAAAGTTATCAATCGTCCTTATTAGGCTCTGGTATCTAGCCCTTGTTGCGAAAATTGGTGAATGAAGTGACTTGTAGTGTTGTTAATGGAGAAAGTGGTATTACATAGGTCTCCCTTTGTAATTTCCACTTCCTGCATCATTGCCCGCCCTTTTCTACTTGGCAATTTACAATGGGAAGCAACTTCCATGGTTGAAAAAAACAGCCAGTCAGCATGGTTAAATATTGCAAAATTTGTTAGTACTCGTCTGCTGAAGTATTGTGTCATGATGCTTACTTTCCTTTTTCTGAAACAGATTGAGAAAGATGGAGAGATCGAGCGACTTTCTACTGAAATTACAGAGCATCATAAGTCAAAGAGGCAGTTATTGGAACTGGTGGGGATGAAAGATGCGGAGATCAGTGAAAAGAATTCTACACTCAAGAGCTACTTTGACAAGATCACAGAATTGTCTGACCGTGCTGCTCAAAGGGAAGCAAGACTGAGTGAACTGGAGGCAGAGTTAGTCCGGTGTAAAAGCAGCTGTGACAAGTTGTCCCAGGAGAAAGAGCTTATTGAGAAACATAATTCTTGGCTTAACAGTGAATTGACTGAAAAAGTTAACTCACTGTCAGAGCAAAGAAAGAGGAGCTCAGAAATTGAGGCTGACTTGTCTGCGAAGTTGAGCGATTTTGAGAAACAGTGCAATGAATGTTCTAGTTCTCTCAGCAGACAGAAGGAGAGGGCCAGAGAATTAGAGTCAAAGCTGGAGTCCACGCATCGGGAACTCTGTTCAGCTAAAGATGAAGCTGCTGCGGCTGAACAGCGATATTCTGCAGAAATCTCCACCATGTCTAAACTTGTCGAACTTTATAAAGAGAGTTCAGATGAGTATTCCAAGAAGGCTGGTGAGCTGGAGGGTGTAATCAAAGCATTAGAAACTCATTTAAGTCAAGTTGAAAGTGATTACAAAGACAAGCTTCAGATGGAGATTGCTGCTAAGTTGGAAGCAGAAAAGGCATGTGCAGAGTTGAGAGAGAAACTTGCCAAGTGTGAGGCTGAACTCGAGGGTAGCAGGAAGACTAATGAGTTGGATGTTCTCCAGCTTAGCAGTTTTACTACTCAAGCATTGATGCAAACTTCTGATCCTAACAATGTGGCTGGCGACACCCTTGCACTAGTCCCTCATGTCCCAACAGGTAGATCTCAGTCCTACATTCTGATTATGTGTTATTTAATGGCATTTGTTCAAGTTCATTAACGGCTTAAAGTTTGTATATTTGAATTATAATGAGAACAAATGTGTAGTCACTAAGTTGCCAGGGAGGGAGGGAATTAGAAGGGGTGAGATTTCAGGCTCTGAAGTTTTTGTTTCCACTTCTTTGGGGGGGGGGGGGGGGGGGGGG
>ONZK01003014.1:57996-75322 GCA_900322385.1 Pharnaceum exiguum
AATCCGGAAACAGGGAACGCGAATCGTGTCACACTTGCAAAACTTTAAATAATAGCTTCAACTATAACAAGAAATTGTAAGTTAGCATAAAACCAGGCATAAGCAGTAAATAACAAGCCTCCAAGGCTCCAACTATAACATGAAAAGTCAAGGGAAAAAAGAGCTATGTGCATGCAAGCAGGACATATGCTTCACGGAAGAACTTTCATATCATACCTTCAAGGTCTGATCATGAGATATACTTCCAAGAATCTTCTTATCATGCGAAAAAGCTTCAAGATGAAAGGTCATTAGTCAACTACAAAACAACATTACAGCTGCAAGCTTATCTCTCAAAGTCATCGTTGCTTAACTTTCAATTTAGCCATTTAAAGTAAATGTTTTTAATGATTCCACAGAAGAGATGCTATCCTAGGATTAGTAAACTATAGAAAGATCATATATTTGTTAATTGTCATTTATTATTCCAAAGAATAAGAGATTCTATAATTGTTTTGGCATAAAAGGATCGTTTTGGAAGTGCTGGAGACTAGCATACCAAGACGTTCAACTGGACAGTCAGAATGCTCTCCAATTGGCTGAATGATTCTGTTGGGCAATATGCCCACCAAACTACAAAAGCCAAAGATACAATTAAAAACAACAAAGACCATGTTAGAATTGATGCCTAGGGCAGTTGTTAAAGAAACTCTCATGTACCTGATGATCCCACTTTCTGTGGCAGTAACAAGTCTTTCTTCATCATACTAACATAAATACATATGAAAGAACAATCAGTGAAATCACCATCACTAGGCTGAATAGGCATATTGTAAAAGTACCAATTCAGATTGCATTTATTAAAGAACTTACCTTCAAGAGGGCATCCACAGAGTTTGGAGACAGATCAACAAAACGGTCGCTGGTAAATGGCCATAGAGAAGAAAGGTTTGTTAAATTAGTCATAACAAGGCATGATGAACAAACACTACAACCTGATTATTCTGACTCAGCTAATTCAGATAGTCTCATGCAGATTCCACAATAAAAAACTCAACCGTGACAAGACAAATCATACCTGCAATCATTGAAGAAACCCCATGAATAGAGCATAAGTACTCCAGTTTGTGTCCCACAAATAACCTTCCGGCCATTCTACAGACAACAAACTAATAAGCATAATGCAAAGGATCAACTAATTTTTTTTATCACTTAATAGAGCCGAAACAATGACTAGAATAGCATCCTTCAAGGTGTAAGATCACAAATAGATTGAATATATATTTTAAAGATAAAGAAGAGTACGCAAATGCTAGAAAAACGATAGATTTAAAATAAATTATATACTTTAGGAGTACGAAGCCGGAAAAAATAAATTAAATAGTAGATTTAAAATAACAGATGAAGATGGAAAGTGCTCAGGTTTGTTCGTTATATCAACTACTACAGTAGATGTGACCTACTTGATTGAATAACAAAGAGTAATTACAAGGAAAAAAAGAAGTGAATGATCCAGAAACTTCATTACCTTCATTATGACTACAGAAAGCAGTTCATCTTCGGCAAATTCTGTCTGAGCTTGCACCTTCAGAGAACACGCCAAAAATAAAAAATAAAGAACTTGCAGTAGGATCAGATTGAGATTGTTGCTGAAAAGACTACTGGAGCCATAATTGGTCAAACTTAAAAAGCACATCCGTACCTTATTACTCCTGAGACTGCAAACAGACATTGACCCGTCTCCACTACCAAACACAAGGAAGCAACAAAAGATAAGTGATGATGTCATAACTGCAATAAAATGCAGCTTAAGCTTGCTGCCAAAACAACTACACTAGGCCACCATCCTAGCAAGGTTTGCACCGAAGTTTCTCGTTTAATTAGTGGACTTCCCATCCTTCCAACCTTAGTTTAAAAAGGCGCAAGGTGGACCTAGGCTCCAAAGGGTCCTAGCGCCTAGGCGCATGGCTCAACAATTGTTATAACTTTTTTTAAATAATTTTTCGCTTTTCCAAATAAAATTAATCAATAATAAAAAAAAAGAGATGGTGCGCCTTCTAGCCTAGTTGCGCCTAGGGCTAGTCTATGCAAACTGGCGCACAGCCAAGCGCCTAGGCACGCTTTTTGAAACAAAGCTTCCAACCTCATCAGGTTTTGTTTACTCATGAACAAATTATTCACAGCATTCAACAATGTATTGGTTGCTTCTGCGTTTTGTTGAATGATTTTCGGTTGGCCACGTCTGACGGTGAATTCTAAACCAAGGAAGAAAAGCGACAATTTAAGGCTTCCCTTGGAAAGAAGACTGCACACTTGGTTGCGAACATGTGACGTTCATAGATGTAGAATAAATTATACTCAAAGAAATTGCAAATGAACTAGCTAGCTTTCAAGCATTATAAAACTTTATGGTACAAATAATCGCCTCACTCTACGTACATGTAAAGCAACAATTCTTCATTTGCTTTTCCTGAATCGAAATTTCGAAGAGCTTAAGTCATATGAAATAATGCACATCACAATCGCAAAACATTCTAATTGAGAAGGGTGCACTTGAAATTTAACACATGCAAAGGAGGATAACCAATAAAACCTAAGTTTTACTACCTTGTGGCCAGAAGTCTCATAGAATCTGAGGCAAAAGTCATATCTGATATGTACTCCCTGTGAACCTGAAAAGTGTTACAACATGACTGTTGCCTCGTATCCCATACCTAAATAGGTGGAGGACATGGCCAATTAGAAAAAGGCAGATAAAGTTCACTCAAAAGTGGTGGTTGTTAGTAAAAGAGAAAAATAAACCACGAACACAAGCAGCAACATACATTTCGAACAAATATGTCAGACTACCATAAAGCTGCTAATATGGCCACTTTTGAACAATAAGAATTTCTTTATACATGTATTTCAATAGAATTTAATTATAACTAAATTGGAGGAAAATGAAAAGGAAGCAAAGGGATTCTAATCATAGGTGAATTGAAGAGTGAGAGAAGGTGCCATCATAATTCCTCAACAAAACCGCAGTAAATGTGATCGCACCTCTCATTGCAATTGAACTACACCTTCTGCTCTCTCCTTCTCTTTGCCCGCCTTATTTTCTAGTTATAACTTGATTACATTACATTACTTCTGATTACATCCAACCCACCTGAATGTTATATTGAATGAAATTGCTCTTCAAATCACTGTGATTCGATCATAATTTTCACTCTTAACTCTTAACAAACTCATTTGGCTGTGCTGACACAAAACTAGGGAAGTACATAGATGAAACTTATATTGGCCTTCCACTGATGTTCCTGTTGAAATGTCATGCCATGCCACATCAAGCACAGTCCCAAACTGTTGTTCACCTATGTATCACAACGCTTGGCAATCCTGAATAATAAAGGGGGTACCCATTCGTCTCCAGAAAATAATTTATACTAATGAACACGGAAACTACACTCTATCCAACACGTAGGATAGGGGTTGATAACTTGATACATTACTAAGCCACAACGACATAACTTCAGAACCTTCTCAATAGTTCCTCGAAGTCCTTTCCAGCGACAAACGATCTAATATTCTTCCTATGTTTCGATTGCATGGAAATACACATAACAAAATTTTGTAATAAATAAACAATCAGGATGCAATCCTGATGTCCTTGAAAAATTCATATAAAAAAAACTGGTTTAGATATAGAAAAAGTTCTTCACTATACAATTTGCACCATACCAAAACTTTGATGTGGAACAATCTGGGCATGTGGGTTTCACTAGACAATACAAAGTTACATTTCCATTAACCTCTGTCCATTCTCGATCCTCGTTAGCCACGAAGGTTTCTCATAGACCCATACCGAGCATGGTTAGTCTAACTTCAGAGTCAGGGTATATGGAGCAATGGCGCTATGCCACATTTATCAACATATCTTTGCACCTAAATGCACCCTTCCCCCTTTTCCTCTGGTTTTTCTTTCGTGTCTATCAGTTTCACACATTCATTACGGTGTATTTAATAGTGTCTTACAACAGAAGAGCAGATAATCGGTGGTTTTCACAAGTGAGAAGTAAAGTTCATTTAAAAAACTGATTAAAACCAACATGGTTGATTTATACATGAAAGAATCACATAATTGGCTACTATGAAACTGAAGCTGGAACAAGTCATAGCATCATTAATTCAAGAAGTTTTATAAATCAACTTCTTCCCCGGGATAAAATCAGAAAGTCATTGAGCAACATTGGTCCTCTTGGAGAGAACAAAACCAAAAAGGCAAAAAAAAAAACAGATTCACACATAAAACAGAAACAGCACCTTGACACAGCCTTCATCATCTCCTGAGGCAATCGTTGCTTCCGTCAAGTTGATTATTCTGTTGATTGGAGCTCTGAAAATGACATTGATGATTAAAAAGAAAACAATTAGATAGTTGTAGCAACATACTATTTACAAATGCATGTCAAAGGGGTACTGCATATGCTCTGCTTGAGGGAATGACTATACAACATCCCAACATATCCTACTTCCAAGAATAAAAAGTAAAGAACTCACTCGTGTGCGCTCACAAGACGAGCAATTTTTTTTCCGGTTTCAACATCAGTGACACGAAGTGACATATCTGGCGATCCTGTCAGGATTGCTGAAACCACCCAAAGAAAAATTCAACAATTTAAGTGATTAATTCAATTTCTCATGAGAGACATGGATTAATTCTTTATTTTTTCTTTCCTTCAAGAGAAGCGGGTATTAAAAGGGGAAAGGTCCTGGAGAGAAAGATTCAATTACCACGTCCATCATTAATAAACCGAACAGCTCTGCAAGACTCCTTATGGGGACGAAGTTTCCACACCCTATATCAACAGTAAGATTTTCAGTTCAGAGTCCATATTTAATTAACAATGGGCATAGGGATCAAACCATACGCAGCAACACAGTTTACAGGAAATGAAACGAAACAGGATATTCAAACTTTGCCTACCTTTGAGGTTCTGCATCGTCCGCATAACGATACCTAAGTGACAGAAAACAAACAATATTTTATATGAAGATCACTAACTCCCCCCAGTCACAGAGATTTCCAAGGAGAAAAACCCAAGACAGAAACACTTACACGAGAAGGCGGCCATCGATCAACCCAGCAGCAACAAGAGAATCAGACGGGTGGAAGTCTAAGTCGAAAGGTAGTTCCCCTACATTTATCTCCATTGTATATATATATCCCTAATAAATCAAACCAAATTCAACTTCAAAATCGCGCACAACCGTTTCCTACACAGCTATCATTCTACACATAATTACAGCAAAATTCAACACAATTTCTTTTCATATTACTTAGTATGTAATTGCCTCAACCAGTTTCCACAAAAATTCAGTCAATGACAACTCTGCCCCTCCAACAACAACAGCAAAAAAGAAGAAAAGACAACTTAGCCCCTTCTTTCTTTCCACAACATTCATTTCCAAGCATGTCTAAGTAAAACTAGTACAGTCAGTCAGTAATAATCATCAGTTAGAAAAATACCCACAAGCCAAAAATAAAAAAGAAGAAAAGAAAAGGAAGAAGCTTCAATGTTAAGTTTAACCCAACATAAAAGGGAAAACTAAAAAAAGGGGGTATTCATTCAGTAACTGAGCTAAACAACCTAAAGATTGAAACTTTATCATGAAACACTGAATATCATCATAATTAACAAAAGGGTATTTCCAAAATCATGCATATGAAAAAAATAAAAAGGTAAAAAGAGAGTAATAACAAATGGGTGTCAGTAAAATTTCATGGAAATGATGATGGTCTAATGGAAAAATGAATGAAAGGGTGCTTAAAGAAATGAACTTTAGTCCAACTATTATTATTGCTAGGAAGAAAATGAATATTTTAATTAAAAGAGCAGTGAGTGTTTACTTTACCTCAGTAGAAATTAAGGAGCGAGAACAACTGAAGGGAAGAGGATGGTGGCTGGCGGGTGATATGAGTAGCGAGCTCTCTGTTTATTAGAAAGAACAAAGAAAAGAGGTTTATTGGCTGCCTGCCACGCTTGCTTGGGTTTGGGTGGGGGTTTGGTTTTCTCTTTATTTTATGTCGCTTTTTTTCTATTCTTTTCTTTTCTTTTCTATTGTTAGTTTTGTAGTAAATGATTATGAGATTTATTATGTCAAAAAAATTGGGGATGTTCTCTAAAAAAGAAAAAAGTGACTTGTTCGGGGTAATAGCTAGGTAGGTTGCTAATGAGTCGCTCGCGAGCTTTTCGAGTCGAGTTTGCTCTCGCTCAACAAGGCTAGTTTGTCGAGTCGAGTTTGAGTAGCTCGTGAGTCCGAGCAACTCATTAGCAACCCTAGATCCTAGTAATAGCATATAGTGGATAGTAGCTAAATGATAGTAATAGCACAAGCAGGTTGCAAATTTGATGATCGGTACATAGCGGTACATAGCAGAAAGCTGTTTAAGAATTTGATAAATTAGCATATTATGTGAAAATTTTGATAGTTAAATCTACCTTTTCAAAAAGATATTGCCAATAGCGTACTCAAAAGAGTACATTTCAATAATATGCTAATGAAATCTATTGTTAACCAATGTTTTGAAAACCGAACCAGAAATTAGACCAGTGTCTTAACTGGTTTAACAGGTAAACCCGGTTAAAAACAGTATTTTTAAATTTTTTCACTAAATATTTTACTAGTCAAACCTACTTATGAGGCACTAGCTACCAGTGTTTTAAAAACCGGACCGGCCGTTTCGACCGGTTTAACCGGAAACCGGTGGGCTGGACGGTTTTCAAACACCGGTTAATTGCCCATGGTCGGTTTCCAGCCGGTTTTTGGCCGGTTCTGCATAGGAAAAAAAGAAAAACAGTTTTTAAAATAATTTTAAAATAAAATTATTTTAAAATACCGATTTTGATCGGTTTGTTACTCCGGTTAACCCACTTAAACCAATTTGACCTAATGGACCGATTGAAAGACAGATTCGATGCCCGGTTCAGTTTTCAAAACATTGGGCACTACCGCACTACTAATTTTTAGCAGATTGGGGGCAACCAAATAGGGCCTTTGTACTGACATTGGGCTTCAAGCAACTATGTCAGCCCATCATCAAATACACAACCGCCTACCCCCTTAACCCACACACCCTAATACACTTTTTTTTTTTTTTTGATAAGAACACCCTAACACACTTGATTCTATTTTTCAGGCATTTGCTCTGATAGCCTCATTACCTCTCCCTTCTCAGGTGCAGCAAACAAACCAACACAAATCCCAACCAAAACAAAAACAAACAGAAACATAGAAAAGAAAAGAAAACCAACCAAAACCCACCAAGAAAATTTATTTATATAATAATTCTTGCCCTAATATCATCACCAATATCAAAAACCAAAGTTAAAGATGCCTATAATGTCAAGTGACAACTTCTGCACAGACTGCAAGAAAAACACAGAGGTAGTATTCGACCATTCATCAGGAGACACAGTATGTTCAGAGTGCGGTCTCGTCCTCGAGTCGCACTCGATAGACGAGACCTCTGAGTGGCGAACATTCGCTAACGACTCCTCCGCTCACGACGATCATGACCCTAACCGTGTAGGGGGTCCAACGAACCCCCTACTGGCGGGTCTTGGTGGGTCTCTTACTACGTCAATCTCACGTGGCCCTAATAACAATTCTTCTTCGTCTGCCACTGGCTTGGCTAAGTGGCATAACCATGGCTCTAATGACCCTGAACGTTCTCATCTTCTTTCGGCTTTTTCTGGTATGGCTGGCATGGCTGATCATCTAGGGCTTGTCTCTACTATTAAAGACCGCGCCAATGAGATCTATAAAAAGGTTCGTGTTTTGTGGCCCCCTTGGCGCGGCCTTATTTTTATATATAACACGTTTCATATATGAGTATGCGTATTAGTGACATAAAAATGTTGATTAACAATGACCTGGTCATTAGTGACCCGTCTCAAATTTATGTAATTACACTTCATATAATTATACTTTGTTTTTTTCGTAGTCGTGTGGTGGTGTTTATAACATGATAATTGTTCTTATGGGGGGATAAAAATACTTTTATCTTGGAAGAAGTTCATATTTGGGTGATTATGTTTGTGCCTAAAAACAAGAGGAAAATTTGTTTGAACCCGTTTAATGAAACTGGGTATGTGGGATCATAATTGTGTTGGCGAGGGGTCATTATAGTGTTTCCTAGGGGTCATTAATACCAAACTCATATATGAAACGGGTTCACACAATTTTTTTTCCTAACAACAAAGAGAAAAAAAAAGGAAGTTCTTGAAAAAGATTACCCATGTATAAGTGTGATTTTATTTAGGATTGTTTTATTTGGACATACAATATGTGAAATATGATACCAATTTTGTAAAATCTCAACATTGATAAATGGGATTTTGGTACTTTGTACGTGGATGATTTTTTTTTTCAATTCTTTCTAAATGTGTAGGAAAATTGCAAGTTTTTAATTCTTTATAATAGAATTAAAACAACTCACTCCATTATTTGAATGTTTTATTATGTAAAAGTTACAGAAATACAATGGTGATGTTATTGTTTGATGTTGCGAATTAGTTGTCACGTTGTTGATGAATGGTAACTGGTTGAAGGTGTATATTTGTTAGTTTAGGATTAGGGTGATATGGACGCAAAATTTAACAAGCATGGTAAAACGATGCATGTGATCAAGATATATATAGTAAGGTCACATTTAGTTGCTCTTTGAATTAGTTGTTAGACTTGTTACTGTACGTGCGTACTAATTGATATATCAGACCAAAGCTATTTTGTGGTGACGATGCGACGTTTCTGCTAATTGATTGAGAGTGTAAAGGATATAGACAGTGCGTGGCTAGTTTAGGATTGTGATCATTTGAGGGCTTTGAAGTTGATTTGTATTGTGATCACCGCATTTGTTACTTTAGCCTGTCGCTTGATACTTGATGGGTGTATACTACATCAGTAGTGTTGTTGGTTAATTGGGGTTTTTGCACTTAAATTTAGGTGAATTTTTATTTAAGGTGGTCTGTATAGAGATTGAATATATGTCTTGGTTATTTCTCTCAATCAGGTTTTGGATGAGAATAAGGCGTCCCGTGGTCGCAACCAGAATGCACTCCAGGCAGCCTGCCTGTACGTGGCCTGCAAGCAGGAGGAGCTTCCCCGAACGGTGAAAGAGATTTGTTCAGTGGCCAACGGGGTGTCCAAGAAAGATTTGGGACGTGCAAAGTCCTACATCAGTAAGCTTATGATAAACACAGATGAGCAACCAAGTAGGACAATCAGGGCAGCAGATTTCATCAAGAGGTTCTGCTCCCACTTAGGTATCATGAACAACAAAGTAATGAAGGCTGCAGTAGAAGTAGTGGACAAGGCCGAGGAGGATATTGACATCAGAAGGAGTCCCATTTCTGTTGCAGCTGCTGTGATTTATCTCATCACTCAGTTGACAGAAGAGCGGAAGTCACTGAAGGATATTTCTGTTGCCACTGGGGTTGCCGAGGGTACGATCAGGAATGTTTACAAGGATTTGTATCCACATTTATCCAAGATTGTTCCAGATTGGTTTGCTAAGGAGGATGATCTCAGGAATTTGAGCAGTCTCTAGGGGTGTGAAATGGTGTGAGGTACTTTGGACTAGATACATGTTTTAACTGGCTAGTGTAAAGTTTCTGGTGCGCTCACAGTTTCACTGCTCAAGATCACAGTTTCTGTGCAGCTGTTACAGTTTAGAACATTGGTTGAGGGGACAAAGATATGGAAATAATGCAAGGGAAACATTAAGGCATTAAGCAGTAGGAGTAGAGTTTCTTTTTAGGAGTCAATTGTATTTTTGTCCGGAAATTGGTTCTGTATCATCAGGACCCTACTACAGTTTTGTAAACACTGAGAATGTTGATTTTGTACACCGGTTTCAACCTTGACAAATATGAAGTTGGATAAATAGAACTTTTGGTGCACCACTTAAATTGCTTCAATTCTTATGTACACCCGGTGTACGTATACATCGTTTATAAAGCATTTCAACATTTATCATTTGTCACCTTTTCAATGTCATTAGTCAATACCTTTATTATTAGTTATAGTTTACGTGTACACTCGGTGTATCAAAGACTTGTTGCTTAAACTTAGAGTCATAGCCTAGCAAAATTGTGACGGATTTGGTTGCATCTTACGAATCACGTTCTTCTTTATTACCAATGTAAAATATATTTACAAAAAACGGAATTTACAACATATACCCGGATTTACCTTACACCGTACACCCTCCTTTTTAAGTAGATGATTAAATATTGGGCTCTTAATATTTTACGAAGTATTGGGCCTAAAATAATAGAAAGAAAGGTACACAAAGCATATGGCTCAACCCCAATAAAAATTCAACCCAAATAATCACAAACCATAATTAATTAAAAACAAAATTAAAACAGAAGGATATATGAGTATTAAAGACAGATCGTTGAAGAGTTAATTAGAACCAAATAAGATAGAAAGAAATCAGCGTTGTTATGATACACCCGGTGTTACTATGCATCATGTGAGTAGAGCAGATGAAGAAAAGCAATCTTTTAGTCTTTTAAAATTTAAAATAAATTGGGAAAAGAATATAAAGGAAATGAACTTATGGTCTTTTGGAACTCAAGCACCGAACATATAAACCACCAGTCTACCAACCTAAACAATAAAAAAATACATTATCACACCTTTTCCTTCTCTATCGACATACATACACTCAATCCACAAAATCTGGAGAACTAGCTAAACAATGCGACCAAAAATAAAGGAATTGAAGTATGAAGATGAGATCTTTCCCATGGATGTGATGATTGAAATTCTCTCACTTTTGGGTGTTAAGGAACTCCATACGTACAAGTGTGTCTCCAAAAAGTATCGTAGCTTGATTAGCAGCGCTGACTTCATGCGTCTTCATGGCAATAAATCTCGTCTACGTCAAGGCCTTGCTATTTTCAATCCAAAGTCTTTAACCTCCTATTTGATCAACATGGAAAACTTCGCTCACGTTAGCGTACAGACCAACAAACTTCCCCTTGACAAAGGTGTGATCAATGACCTTAAACTTGTAGGATCATGTGATGGAATGATTTGTTTTCATATGAAAACTCTTGATCGTTTTTTTGTCTATAATATCACCACCGGGATTGGGATTAACATAGATGAGACTTACACGGAAAAAAAAGCACGTAATATAGGGTATGGGTTTACCTATGATAGCGAGAGAGATGACTACAAGATAGTGAGCATTGTTGAACGACAAATAATTGCTTTTAGCTTTAGAACACGTAGTTGGAAGAGACTCAAGGACTACCCTTTTAAGAAATTTTTGTATTCGCCCCGAAAGAAACGAAAAGTGCGAAGTGTCACATCTAATAACACCCTGCATTGGTTGCATAAAGACCTTAAGGGTATATTTAGCATTGATAATAGTACTGAGGCATATTTCGAAACACCGCTTCCTACACTTGTAGGAAGACCTATACTTCTTAATTTGAAAGGGCGTCTACACTTGGGGAGTACCAAATATATTTGTACAGGGCCGAGGACGATTTGTCAGTTAGATCTTTGGCTCATGTTAAAGTATGGTGACGAGTATGACTCTTGGATCAAGTTATTTGATGTCGAAATTGATGGTCTAGGATTCTGCGCAAGGCCGATTTTTTTCACGAGTGAGAAAAATAAAGTTTTGATTGAGTATCAAAAAATGACCGTCAAAAAAGATTCTGAATTGAAAGAATACATTTGGTATGATATGATTACCAAGACACCCTGTGGAGATAGTAATCACACAGAAAAGGCCGGTGTTATTGCTGAATTATGCCATGAAACTCTGTTCAATCCAAAGTTACTACTTAATAGGTATTAATTCTCTACTTTGAATTATCTCTTTTTATATATTGTATTTCATGCTAAAATTGGAACTTGGATTTTTTTTCTTGTTCATGTTAGGCTCGACTGCTGATCGACTTGGGGGAAGAGCACGCAATGGGATAGCAGAATCATATATATTCGTCTATAGAAGACTGACAGATAGAATATGTACATCTTCTGTAGCAGATTTATGCTTCAAGACTCAAATGTAGCCTTAACTAGTTAGTAGGCAAGGCCACTACAGCAGTATACATGATGTTTCAATTTTTTTTTTTAATCTACCATTTTGCTTTCCTAGTTTTAGCACCTAAACGTGGTGGTTTGCATTCATGATAGCAGCTATACATGATGTGGTTCTCCTTGATACATTTGATGTGAATGCTAATCCTTCAATTCTATTCAGAGTTTTTGCATTTGACTTGCATTTTGATCTACATCAAGTTATCCTGTGTATATGAAACCGCTTTATACTTCTCTGTTATGATGCTGCCTTCTGGCTGCTCCTGGTGCAATGATCTTCATTAAGTATAGGAAGTTACTGTCATGATACTCTTCTGATTTATACATTGTTCGCTCAGGACTAAAACTAGACCAGTACATACCACATTATGGGTGCACAGCAACAAATATTTCAGATTAATTCTGGCATTACCAGACAATCAGCAGATGTGAGGAGAAGATCAACCTATTCTTTTACTTGGTATATCAGGGTGGTTTGTACATGCACCATTCCTGAATAGGTAACAAATAAACCAAGTCAGTAATGATTAGGAAGACTGAGAATTATGCTCAGAGCCCAATCGAATATTCGCGATTCTGATTAAGGATAGGATTTGCATACTCAGAGTTGCCGTGTCATTAGAGTAGAACCTGATCTTTTCATCAGCTATATATATTGATCCATCCTCCACAATTTCTACATCACAATTCACTTCATAAAAACTTACATTCTGATCAGACTACCAAGCAATGAAGGCTAGGAAGAAAGAAAAAAAAACGAGTTATTGTGTCTATGCCAATCGAACTAGCAACCAACCAGAAATATTTTCCTGGAAAGCCAGAGGTAATTGTTATGATTGATGGTATTTTTTTCTTCTCTCCATCTCCTGGAGCCCTTTCAATGAAGTGTTTTTCCCATGTTGAACTCGGGCAACTAACTTGATCATTTATCTAACAGAGGGATTATGCCAAAGCGTCAAAAGCGGCCACAACCAGATCATTTGAGGATTTTCTGCTCATGCTCGCAGGGGGTCCTTAATGGTCGGTGGGACGCCGACATGTATTTGGTGGGTTTAATAGGACTAGACTACTATCGAGGACATAGTATATGTCCTGATGTTATTAGCAATCTATAGAGTTTACTCTCGACATATGCTGGAAGATGGTAAGGAAGATTCTTTGAGTTATTTCAGTTCGTGGCTGCTTTTTCAGAGCTCAAGTTACCATGCTTCTGCGACCAAGTTGCATACAGATTATTGGGTTCATGTACTAGTGTCATGGTTAAATCTAATGAACTTCTATCTCTAAGTTCTAATGTTCCAGTCAATTTTCAAGTTGGCTGTCGCCAGTGTCATGGTTAAATTTAATGAACTTCTAAATCAAGTCCTAATGTTCCTGTCAATTTTCCAGTAGGCTTCCCAGAGAATTGAGATGATTATAAACTTTTAAGCTTGTCCTAGTTATGATCTTAGTCAAAAGAATTTTCTTTTTAGTTCCATATGTTGGAACAATTACCATCTTTTTTGCTTATACACAATCAACTCAAAGGAAACAGGGCTAATTTCTATTGCTTACCAATCTGAAACAACGTACACAGACACTCGCGCACAGTCTCACAAGCATAATATACCTGCCTCAATTCAGGCCTTTCACTTGTATGCTTCATCTTCCAAAACTGTGGTTGCATTTGATCGTCTATGTGTCCAGTAGACAATATTTCTACAGTCTATGACAGTAAGATGAAAAGGTTTAATTCTTAAAGATCAGTTGGTCAGTTACGCCTATTACGTGGAAAAAGGACAATCCTAAATTTGTGGAGGAAAAAAGTATAATGGAAAATGATGTTAATCCCCCAAGAAATAACTTGAACAGTTGCCAAAACCCACAAGGCCACAAGTAGGCATATCAGTAAGAGGACTACTTCAGATATGCGTTGAGAATAATTGCTATGCAGTTCAAACTTCAGACTGCAAGTCGTGCCAAAATGGCCTTCTGTTACCGAATGAGCAGAAACAAAAATGGTCCTGCTATACAGCTAAAGCAGGAAAGAAATCAGGCTTTCCTTTTTAGCTCTACAATTATTTTTCGACATTTGCAGATTAGTTGCATATCATTGCAGTCTTTGCAGATTCAGAAACTGATATAGAAACAACCTATACAGCCAGCATCTATTGGCCTTGCTTATCCTGGTTTCTTCATCTCATCTATAATAGCATCTTCCTTTCTCCACGGACAGCAAAACCAAAGCCAATCCTAGTCCTAGCAAAATCGCGAAGTCTGCACTTCAGTCTTCACTTTCAGCCTCCTTTCAGGGAGAAAAGAAATTCTCGGTCAAAGGCGAACAGAAAAAGAAAAGACTCTTTACCAAGCAACGCATTCCACTCGCGGTATTTACTAAAAATTGTTCATCTGAAAACCAGACGTATAAGTATCTGTTTCATCTGTTAGTATACAAATTGTAATGTGTAGTCTTCTATATCAGTATCTATTGTAACTACTTAGCTAATTGTCGATAAATTTGCAGAGAGGTCCACTGTGAACATTGCCGCAGCATGTCGATTTTTTTTTTGCAGTTGCAGACATTCATATAATAAACAGTCTTGCAACATAGACGTCCACAGGTGCATCTCTAACTTCACAGCATTCCAGCTTTGCAGGTATATACCTGCACTTTGTGGAGAGCTAAATGATATTGGAAAGTGAATCATTCAAAAGCTTAAGCCAAGTAGCCAAAGGCAAGCTTCACCGTATTTTTGGGCTCACACATTCACAAACGTGGTCAAAGTTGGATCACTCGGTAGCTATTTCACTTATTCGGATGCATTTTGATTGCTTGAACGAGGCATTGTATTTGCTGATTTTGACTCCAATTCTAAGTGCAAAATGGCTACTTTTCATAAAATGAGTTCAAATTTCCTTTTTGGTTGATAACGAGGGATTGGAAATACTCGAACCCCAATTCCCACAGGAAACTCGAACCCCTGATTGGATCAAAAGCCTAAGGAAGGAAACACACATTGGACAAAGGACAAGGCAACTAGTAAGCAACAACTTTCACCCCCTCCTAACTTGACATAAACAATTGAAATGTGTGCAAATACTAACATCTGAGAATCATCAAACAAATGCAGGCTCTGAATGAGGAAAAATCAGATTCAAGCCCCAATCTTAACGCAAAGGTTTCTATATAAAATCTCAACAACAACAAAAAAAAGCATCAACCAAGGTGATAACAAAAGTTAAAATCCATCTAAGATGAACTATGACTTCTTTTCGCAGAATGAATCGCGTATTAGTTCTGACACACGAATGATCTGACATTTTACACAATGCAAGTATGCAACAGGGTTAACTATTTGTTTCTTATCCATTTACTCATATTCAATTTGTATAACACTTCTATAGCAAACAAAACTATGTTCTTTTCAATAAGATGACCATGAGGAGAAACTTTGAACTCCACTGTCAGAATGCAGTTATCTACGTTGAGTTACATTATTTACACGATTCTGCTTCTTACTTATCTTTGATGATATTGCCTTATGGAGGCTTCTGGTGCAGTGGTTTACACTAAATTAAACGAGTTACTGTCATGATACTCTTTTTATTAAATAAATTCTCTTTTTATTTATAAATTCTTTGCTGCATACTGAATCTGTATCAGTACAGGCCAGGCCACACAGAAGCTGCAGTTCGACTAATAGACTACTTCTGGCCTTACCAGACATTCACCAGATATTAGAAGAAAATTAACTCATTCTAATAAATGATTAAGAGTGGTCTGTACATTGACCATTGCAGAATAGGTAACAAATAAAACACATCAGAAATGATTAGGGCAAATGAGAATTATACTCAGAGCCCCTTCGAATATTCGCAATTCTGATTAAGATTAGGATTTGCATACTCAGAGTCGCCGTGTCATAGGAGTAGAACCTGATCTTTTCATCAGCTATAAATTGAACCATCCTCCACAATTTCAACATCACAATTCACCAACATTATAACTCAACTTTAGGTATAACAGTCTTCTGATCAAAGTATTAAGCAATGAAGACTAAGAAGAAAAAGAAAGATCTGAGTTGCCAGGTCTACGCCAATCAGATTAGAAATCATCCAGAATTATTTCCCTGAAAAGCCAGAGGTAATATTTTTGATGCATAATATATATCTTTGTCTTTTCTTTATTTCCTGAAGCCATTTCTATGACTTTTTTTCCCATGTTGAACTCTGTCACTAACTTGAACATATATCTGACAGAGGGATTATGTCAAAGTGTCAACACCAGCAACAACCTGATGATTTCAGGCAATACTACTAACGTTCGTTGGGTGTCCTTACTGGTCGTTGGGAAGCTGACATGTTCTTTGGTTAGTGTTATGCAACTATTAGCCATGACATAGTATATGTTTTGGGGGAAAAGGTAAGGTGACTTCCATAAAGTGGGAGTCACCATACATAGAGTAATCTAGGCCTTTAATTTTTTTACATCAATCAATGTACAAAAACATTGCATAGAAGCAATGTCGAACCAAATGGTGAGCTCATCTATCTTGAACTATTAAAACTAAAAAAAAATCGTAAGTTTCAGTTTCAGCTTCTTCATAGTGCTCAAACAGGAATGATATTTCTTCAAAGAGCTACCTATTGCACACATCTAAATATTCATACTGTTGCATACATTTGGTGGTATGATCGGATGAAATTGAGCTCTGAACAATGTTAATCTCATAGGAATACCAATTCCGCAAACTGAGCTTGTATAATACAACATAGAGTGTGCGCGATCAAATTTACTCAAATATACTAAACATGTCACAATTTCGTATGTTCCATAGACTAACAGGTAGGGGAATCTCTAATAGCCTTGTAGACTAGTATTATAACTGAGTTTGCATTGTATAATATAACATGGACATACTACTCATCGTCATTCATTGTGCTTGTGACAATGAGTAGAAACCCACACTGGAATGACCGATCATGCTGACATCAGTTCCTGCAATTTGGCAACGGTACCTAAGTTGTCACCAAAATCTGCAGGCAAACAGAAAACACAAACACAGTCTATAATCTTCGAACTAGCTAGGCAATTAGCAATTCACAAACACCAATCTGAAATTGAACTCACCAACTTCCATCATACCTATACCATGTCAACAATGGTAAGGCTGAGCACAATATCAATCCGTTCACATCGTTAGTTAATTACCAACAAAAAGGGGGGGGGGGGGGGGGGGGGGGGGGGGGGGGG